>OUQQ01000228.1:6085-30322 GCA_900404475.1 Spongospora subterranea | reverse complement strand
AGAGATGTCATAAACAGGGTTGGGGAAGGGTCCCACCTCCTTTCACAGAGATGTCATAAACAGGGTTGGGCCTGGGAGGAACCTCCTTCTCCACCTCCCGGTTTACTCGTGTGCTGTGAATTAATCAATCATTGTGTTTTATTGGTCTCGCGGATCAGTATATCTTTGGATTGACCATTTTCAAGCGGAATATCAACAGCCCTCCAACTAAGCCAGAATAAGGCGGAGAAAACTATGAATGTCTGTACGAGAGGAAACAACAGGAGCGGATCGCCAAAGATGTTGAGTTCAGCATGTTGGCTGACGAAGCTGTAGGAGTTGGTTATCACCAACAATAACAAAAATAGTACTGCGAAATGGATACCATGCAAGAAAGTTATTTAGCGCATGTAATATGATGGATTCCCAAAGTGACCGTGACATTATGATCCTGCAAAATATCGAATGGAATCATGTTCAACAAAAATAAAATGAAATCCATACCTGATCGAATAGAAGCCTGATATTAAAAAGGAAAGTAGGATCTGGAGACAAACTGGGAGATACACGGTGAACTATTATCAAGGGAAAGCGTATACAAACTCACCGTATTGAGTTGAATATTTGTTTGAAGCAAAGTTCAGCATGTGGATTAAACTGAAGAAACCGCAAGAACCGGAAACGATGACCAACTTGTTATCTGGCATCCTACCAAATAAAAGCTATATATCAACAAGTTAGCTAATGAATAACCCTTCAGCGAACCTGCGTCGCAGAATTGACATAATAATTCCCCTAAACACGATCTCTTCTTGTATCGGAGCGATGATCACCATTTCAACCATTAGTCGCCAGTTGAACCAGCCATTACTATTATAGAGATTGGACCACGAAACCGATGTGCTTCCGCTCATGCTATGAATACAACACAATGCAATATGGGATATGGTTAATAACATGATCAAAAACAGACTAATTGTTGACAGTCGAACTTGATGCAGCCCTAACCTGAACAGGGACAATCATTCAATATACGAACAATGATTGGTATTCTAACTATATACTACATCTCAGCATATTTGGAAATTGGAAAGTCATAAGATGACCAATGGCGATGCATCATCCAGGAAAGCATCGCTAAAGATGCGAATACAGATGCAGATATTGACAATAGATCACTCTCCAGGTGAGATGAGCGAATAATGGTTGACGATAATGACGCGATCATGATGTATTCCACGACGGTCACCAAACATTCGGTTATGGCGACAACTGACCGAGGAGGTACAGCCTTATCGTTGCTAGTCGGCTTAGTCATCGTCCTCAATGGATAACGTCGAGACAGGAGTCGACCAAGGAATTGGTCATATGGCGCTTCGGTATCCGTGATAAACGTTGACAAGATCGACGATCAGACATAGGAAGATAGGAACTACTATAGTTTATCAGCAGATAAAGGTCTGCCTTGGTAAGGATTGTATTCTATTCTGGATTTCACAATCCGCTATCAGGGAAAAAACAATGATATTGATGCCAGTTGTGTTGTTATTTGATTGCTATGAATACCGAACTAAACCTAATTTTCAGATGACCAGCGATTCACAGAAGCTGACACGTTGGGGCCAAGAGCCAAGAGAAGAAAGAACATGGATCAATTATTGGAACCAGATTATTCGCAGCCAGATAAAAAAATTTATTTAAAAGATGGTTCTGGATTATGATCAAAACGAGCAAAGGGGTGATTATTATTCAACCCACATTCATACAAACGGAAAGTTAAGATCAAAGGACGGATAACGATGGACCAACCGCTGCAAAAAGCGTAATAGTTGGTTACCAAAATGTAAAACATCCTTTCGCTGTTCTTTAGACAGCAGATGTTTCAATACTTAAATAACGAATAATGAGCTCCATCATGTGTTCAGTTTCGCAATCATATAAAAGACCGTCTTCCAGAGCAAATCGTAGATTTACACACTAAATATAGCGAACAATACACGGGAAAATAATCGGAGGACACTGAGATATATCCGGCGTGAGGCATTGAAACCCGAACGACCGAACCACAGGTAAGCTCCTCGAGCTCCCCACCCATCGCCATAATCATCAACCCTCGATATCCTTCACATCCCCATCGTGATAACCACGAACCCCCTCGACACGCTCCTCCTTCACCACCATCATCTATTACACCAGTGATCCACGGACTGCGCACCGCATATATATATATCGTCATTGGGAACCCAACACACCTCATTCGTCCTAGAGATCATTTTAGACAGTGATTATCTACCGAGTCTACAGATATCACCAATACCTAGATCAGTATGGCGGCGAAAAAGAAAGCCATTAAAATGTCCTGGCAAGAAATGCAGACGCAATTCGGTGGCGTCTCTCGAAACCCGTTAGATAATCTTCCCACCGGATCTAGAGGTGGCTCAGATCAAAACCGTGATGGGTTTCGTCCATCAGCTTATGCTGATCGTGAACGACGCCCTGAACGCCGGGAGGAGCGTGATGAAGGTCCTAGTCGCGCTGATGGATCTAGCGCATGGCGTGCTACGAAGCCGTTGTCGACCACATCACGTTATGGCGGCGGCGGCGGCGGATTCGATGACAGGTCGCGAGCGAACAGAGATGATGGAGCTGAAAGACAATGGCGAAATGGGAATGTAGCTTCTGCTATGTCTGGGTCTGATTCCAGTGCTCGACCGCGTTTACAGCTCGCTAAACCCTCAGCTGAAAGGATTCAAGCAGCATTAGAGGCCCAAGCTCAAGCGAAATCGTCGCTCGCTAAAGAACATTCGTCAACTACTGAGCCTTTTAAACCCAAACTTACTGGATCCAACTCGTCTGGAGACGCAAAACCTGTCACGAAGTCCAATCCGTTTGGCGACGCCAAGCCCGTCGATCTATCTCTCAAGCCGGCCTCAACTGAAAATTCTAAGCCTGTATCTGCGTCAGCGCCGGTGCCTAAACCCAATCCATTTGGCGACGCTAAGCCCATCCCTTCGGAGCCAGTCGTAAAGGCCAAACCTTTCGGTGATGCTAAACCCATCTCGGATCCGGTCTCAAAGCCTAATCCCTTTGGCAACGCTAGGCCTGTATCTACACCAGAACCAGCTACCAAGCCCAATCCGTTCGGTGATGCTAAACCCGTTCCATCGTCAGACTCTTCCACGAAGCCCGTTTCAGCTGTCGTTGGAAAGCCTCAATCTGGAACTCAAACTTCAGCCAAGACGAACCCTTTCGGTGACGCGAAACCTGTCAAGACGAATGTGACATCGGCTGAACCTGTAGATAAGCCTGTGCTATCGACAGGTTCATCTACGACCTCTGATTCTGATAGTGTACGACCAAAACCCAGTTTTTCTGGTGGCCCTTCGCAATCAGACGGTATAGTCTCTAACCTCTGTATATTTATGTGCTCTAATCCGTTTTTTGTAGGCAATAGATTTGCCAGACCGCAAGAGCCTGCTTCAGGAATATCCAAGACGACAGCATCTCAAGATTCCAGTCGATTCGCTCGTCCTACTAAGGATGAGGAACCTTATGTCCCATATTCGTCGCGCCCGCCGACGACGAGACCTGTAGTCAACGTGATCACCCCAGGCCCTCCTCCGAAGCGCACTGTCACTCTGCCTAAAGCTGCCGAAGATTCGTTCAAGGATGAATACCCAGTCCCGTCCACGCCTCTATCCGATATCGAAATGGCTGGACCTCAAATCGAGTCGCATGATCTTGTCCGTTCTAGCTTGAGCATCGCCATGGCTGATGGCTCATGGATTTCTGCTGACGAATTGGCTGATTCAATTGCCTCTGTCTCTTTAGAGTCGACAGAATCCGTTGACCAATTAGCTGCTGTACTTGCAGCCAGTTTAGTTGAAAAATCCGTTATTCTCGCTTCTGCTTTGGCGTTGCTTCCTCAAGAACATTCCCAGGACATTTTGGAACGCACGTTGCTCCGTCTAGTGAATACTGTTCCCACCTCTGTTCTACTTTCTATCGTTGGGGATGTTGACATTGCTTCTGGGCTCGGCATCAAATCTGGACTCTCACCCGCTGACCTTGGCAAGATCCTTCAAGAAAAAGGACTTGGGCAATTGGCTCCACAAGAGGACAGTCTCGAGTGTTTTAAAGTGCTCTGCTCTAGCGCTGAAACAACGTTTGACGGGCTTTTCACCATGGTCAAAGAGAAATTCCCCAAGAAGACCTCTGTTGTTCCAGGCGTTTCCCGGATTGTTGCAGAGTATGTTATTTTAGCAAGTCTCGCGTCAAAGACATTTAATCCGTCTGTTGTTGAGGAAAACAAGCCACTCCTCACGTATGTAGCTAGTTCGACGAAGACGCAAACACAACTTTTATTTGGCGCACAAAGTGCTTGGTTTACTCGAGGCAAGGAAGTCAAGCGATCTGGTAGACTCATTTTTGAGCAACTGTTCGAGCTTCGTATTGTTACGTTAGATAGTCTGGGCGCCTGGATCCTGGACAACAAGGATAAGGCAGAAGGAAAGCGGTCGTTGCTGCTTCAAGTAGGTGGATTCATCTCGGATTTACAAAACGCCGCTGCTGCACGCGATATCGAATCAGACTCAGACGAAAGCGTCGACCTGGATAGCGATTTCCCTCAGGCAAACAGGAACTACGATGGTTATTAAAACTTATCATTTCCCAGCTTATCAAAGATATATTAATTATGTTGGAATTATTGGTAGTTGATTCATGCTCCTTCATTACATTTCAATTTGGCCACCAAGTCTATGAATTCAGCTAGAGACTTGAATATATGAGACCAGGAAGGGTCTGATTGATCAGCAGCGCCCAAAAAGGATTTCATTTCACACGATTGTGTAATCAGTTGATCATATGATGATGTTAGGCGGTCAAAGCGTGGAGTAAAACGACGGGTAAAACGAGCGAGAAACCTCGCATAACCATCGACGTCGCTTGCGGAGGCATCTGCAGCATCATCAGAAGATGAAGAAAGCATGAATCGCACCGCTTCAATATCGGTATGAAGCTCAGTGAAGTCAATGTGTCTTGCGGAACGAAGACAGTAGAATTCTTCCAACAAACTCGACAGATTAGCAAAATCATGTAGCACGTGCAGCAGGGTCCTTCGCTTATCAACAACAGATTTTGTCGACGTCAGGCGAGCCAAAGAGTCGATGGTAAACGCGACAGCTTCCCCTTGCCGTTGGCCGCAGTTCAGATAGTTGCCAATGCATAGGGTTACCCGTAAGGCACGCCGCAGCGTTGCACTCTTTGTGATTGACTGTACAGCTTCTCTAACTCGATCGACACGCGATTGTAGCTCTCGCAGCCTATGCGGAAGTATCTCCCATGACCGAAGCTTGTTCAACCTCTCGCTCACGTTCCTGACACTGGCAAGACGCACCAGAAACCGCTCCTGTTTGCGTAACCCTTGAATATTTCCCATTTTGGAAATAGTAGCCATTTCAGACTCGGTGGGTACAGCTTGTAAAAGCTGAAAATAAACAATAGCGCTCAATACTACCATTCATGTCGATGAGATAGACTTACTGTGTCAAGAAGATCTCCATGAAGAACGTCCCTGAAAAATGGTTCAACAAATCTGGTGTCAATATGCAACTATACCCTTACGGATCCATTGCCCAAAGAGCATTACTAATTTGACCAATATCCATTGCTCGGGAAGCAATCCTCCTCATCAGAATTGCCAAATTCTGTGCTCTTCGACTGTCCAAGAACGTGTCGAGTTTCGAGGATTCATCGAATTTCGAAACCGGAGTACCAGGACGACGAAATTCTTCCTTTTCAAAATGCAGCCGGATCTCCAAATGTAAAGCCGCAACATCACAAGGGTCAACGCTACCTGGATTGACGTTCCAGATACTGGATTTCGATAATGTTGCTTGAGGAATCTTTTCCCAATGGAATGTCTTCAAATGACTAACCCGTTTTGGCGTCGTAAAAGCAGGCGACGGCGGCGCAAGAGCAGATGGAGCAATGGGAACAGGTGGAGCGAATGGAGGAGGCGGAGGAGGTATAGCAACTGCAGGCGGAGGAGGAGGAGGTGGGACTTCAGGGACAGCAAATTGCATGATGCGCATAGGCTCATCTGCTGGTAATTTGGGATGACGTAATACCGGAATTAATTTGGGAATACTGGACTCTGAGGCCACAATCATAGTATCAATATTATCCTTTTTCCTTTGCAGTGTCAGAACATATCCAAAAGGAAGACGGTATGCGACGGGTGATCCCAATCCGAGCATTCTCATATCGGATACAATTCTATGCCATAACCGCAGTGCCAATTCTGGGATTTGCATTATCCGTTTCAGAAACGTCAGCAATGGTGACAGCACCATAATGGACGGGAAATAAAAAGCAGCGAGCAGCACAAGCAGCAGACTTAGTGCCAAAGCATGCCAAATCGAAGGCGAAAGCCCAATTCTGAAATAGACATAAAACACAATGAACAATATTGAATAGGGCGAGATGAGTAACGGGAAGTCAAAACAATAATGAATGGGGTTGAGCCCATATATCCCCCCATCACCAACATATATAGTAATGGTGCAGGCGATTAAGGGGCGCGTAGAGCGGGTAACGGGTGGAACCGGGGTGTAACACAGGGTGATGAACACGGCCCCCTCTATGATGACCTGATGCAACATTACATTACCTAGATACGGTTGTGACGATCAGTGATATACGGGAGACGCGATCCGATAGTGTCACTGATCTTAATGGGATCACACTCCCTGATCGCAGTAGACACAATGCCACGAACGGCAGACACACAGCTGCCATCCGCATCGGTTAGCTCCTCGCAAGGTTCGGATAATCACAGAGTCGTATTCCAACCTGGCCACGGCCGTGCGAAACAGCTATCTGATGAAATTCGGCAGGTACCAAGATCGACTAAACTTTAACAGGTTGGGGTAGGATTTCAAACAAACTGTCGAGTCGGCCGAGATCTATCGCCTTGGTCCTGCGTGCCTGAGCCGCAGTCGCTGAACTCCGAAGATGCCGTCAGACTCCAGCCAGGAAGGGCAACTAAACTGCAGTGTCTCCCAGTCTGCAATTGACCTACCAAATCCCTGAAAACACCCAGTCCGCAAACCATCAGCCGATAATCCTGAAAATGGGCTATATTTCTGGGTTGGTTCCCATCGCTAGATTGGCCTCTCATCGTATGGTAAGGAGGAGATCAATGGCCGTCACATCGAATTGCATCACAAACAATGGAGATCCGGAACTTCCTCCAATGTCCCATATTGTTAACAAGCAAATTGTCGCTTGTTCCGAGAATCCAAACAATTTAAAAGGTCTGCTTGCTAAATTTAGACAAAATCAAACAGATTTGACCGCCATCAATGCGGCAACGTCTTTGTTCGCCATTGCAAAACACGGTATATCCAACGACGCTGAAAACACGGCTTGGTTGATCTCTATTCTCAAAAACAATGTACTCGAGCTGCGAGCCAGAGAATTGGCCAATGTTGTTTGGGCATTACCCAAGATAGGCTGTGATTACGACAACACTTTCGCACTTGATCTAGCCGTCCATGCCTCTAATCTTATTCGTCATATGTCTCTTCCCCGATTTGTTGGAGTTATGCTTGGGTTTGCTCACCTCTCAGTCAAAAGTAATATATTCTGGAGTCAAGCTGCTGTTGAGATCAAGTTAAGATCAAGGGTGACGCCATCTAAGTCGGTGGCCAACATTTTCTGGGCACTTGGCTCAATCCAGATGGATTGTGCCAATACAGCTCTACCCGCTATCTGTGTTCGCTCTTTGGCCTTAGTTAATGAGTTTAATGGGGCAGATATAGGTTCGATATTATGGGCTTTGAACCGACTCAATGTCAAACACCAAGCATTGAACGCCGCTCTAATCGAAGAAGCCGTAATCAAATGCGACCAATTAGACGATGTTTCATTGGTTCGTGTCGTGAAGGCATTAGCGGAGTCTCCATCTATCGCCGGTTCAACAGGATCCATATTTCTTGAATCCGCCAAGCAGAGGGTTCACAAGCTGTCTTGGCGACATATGGTCGACATGCACGCAGCTCTTTCCGTTTCCTGCCAAGGTTCAATGGGCGATTGGGACAAGCTTCTTTCAGCGAGAATATGCAAGTCAATAGCTCAAGTACCTTTGCAGTTATTCCCTAATGTCGTTTCGGCTCTGGTTTCGACATCCGCCGAGAAACCCGTTGAGGTAGTTGAGCAGATTGCCTGGCGCGCGAGCACAAGGATGAGGGAACTTGATATTCATCAGACTGCCTCATTAATATCGTCCCTGTATCTCCTCAACTCATCTAACATAGCGCTCTTCAAAAATTTGTCTCACAAGTTTAACATTTCCGACGGATGGCGCTCATTATCGGTTTTGGAACTTTGCAATGTCGGAATCGCTCTAGCGTCAATGTCTTCATCCGACCTTGGTATTCGCGCTAGCGTCTTCTCGGCACTGCAACTCCACGTTGACAAGCTAAGAGCTTCTGAAATTGCCCCATTCTTGCAGACATTGCAGAAATTCGGTATCCTTCCGAATGAGGAAATTCGTCGTACATGCATTGATCGTATATCGGCTAGTGAAAATGAAGTCATGCCTTCATCTGATTATGCATATATTGTCAGTCAGTTGGCCGAATCCTTATTCGATAATAAGATCAAGAGTATGAAGGTGATGAGTAATCGTATTCTCAATGCTGCTGTCGACATGGCGCCATCATCACTAACCAAGGTTATGCTCGCGTTCCGTAAAACGGGTTTAGTCGATCCCAAGCTATGTCGAACGATACACAATGTTGTGGAAACCCGCCATGACGAATTCTCATTCACGGACCTGGCTAGTCTTCTTTCTCATCTCCATGAGCTTTCTCAATTGGACAAATCGCTAGTGAATCGTGTTATGCCGTTTTCCAAACTACAATCGATGTCATTGGACGACCTTTCTATCGTATTACACCTATTATCGACTGAGGGATTGCTTGACAAAAACCTCTTGCAATTGTTCTCTGAGCGACTTGCGCTCTATGACAACGACAATTCGATGGCGATCGACACGAAGATACGATGTTGCCAGATTGCGGCATTTTCCAGATATTTCCCTAGAGAGGACGCTGGTATATCACTCTGCACTGTTCGCCTTATTGAGTCATGGAGGAACGACATTGGCAAAACCCTTGATAAACCCGCCCCGTCAAGGTTCGCGTTGCAGGTTTCTCGTAAAATCAATGAGCTTGGGGTTGTTCACGATCTCGAGCATTGGATTCCGTCAATCGCAGTTTATGCTGATATATTCATTCCGCAATCTAATATTGTCGTTGAAGGTAATGTCTGAGCGACCGTCTCTCAATTCTCTTGCGTATTTTGACAAGTTTCCCTGTCGGTTTGTAGTGGACGGGCCAACACATTTTATCCGTTCTATTGATGTGCCTCAGTGTGATCAGACTCTGGCCAAGCAACTCAATCAGTCAACAATTTCCCGGCGGCGATTGATAATTGCAGCAGGTTTTAAGCTGATCACAGTAAATCATGATCAGTGGATACAACTTTCCAGTCAATCAGGTCGAAAAGCTTGGCTCGATTCCGTTTTGCGTCCACTAATACCGGGAAAGCACCGGAGAGGTTGACCGTGGATTGAACTTATAAACTATTATTGTCATATCAATTGTTTAACAAACCCTATATGTCACCTTCCGATCACGGTCACAAATAAAGGACTCATTGTCAAGTCTTTCGTCATCACATATCAAATCGTATCGAAAAAGTCAGAGCTGGTCAGGATCAATGATGAAATCGTATACTGATAACAAGAAGCGTCAACGGTGCTCGTATGTTCCCATATCTCTGAATCAATACCGCGCATGGTCGAGCCAACGTCCATCTCATTCACGAAACCCTACTATTCTACAGATCCTGAGTGATTCCAGCGCTCGAACTCTAATTCTACAGCAACAACCCCAAAATGATCCTCTTCTATTTCGACTGCAATCTTGAACAATAGGATAATAATATATTGGACAGAACATACTACGAACCCTCAACAGGCTGAATCCATCTGGAATTGGTGACCACTAAACTGGATCTCGTAAATCGATAGAGCGGCCATGGCAATAGTAGCAATCGAGACGTAGCTCGCCAGTAAGAAAACAATAATTGATTTTTTTTCGAAAATGGTGACAATATATGCCCACGCGTGGGATCCACAAAACGCAGCAACAAATCCAGCAACGAAGAAGACCGCGGCATAGTGAAGATCCAGCATATCTACCAGAATAAACTAGCCAACAGATTAATTGCTGCGAAATGGAATAACTCAACAACGATTACCTGGAACATTGATGAAGAACATGTTGATAGAAGCATAAATGCAGCTGTACTGGCAGCGACATCTGGGGCCGCAATATGAGCCAGGAACGGACCCTTGATAGCTGAACACATTGAAAGTAAGGAATGGCTGTTTACAACAAGCCTGTAACAATACCAGATCCACCGACACCAACTAAAGCTGAGAATACACCCGCAAATGTAGAGATTGCTGATAGAGATATAACACTTTTCGTCGACCACGACGGCTCATCTGGGGAACCCTCATAGAGAAGAGCATCATGCCTTTGGTGATTACGTTGAATCTCCATTTTTGCATTTACACAGGCCAATATGAACAAAAACATGAACGAACTTCCGAATATGGC
Source organism: Spongospora subterranea (assembly GCA_900404475.1). Classification (NCBI taxonomy): domain Eukaryota; phylum Endomyxa; class Phytomyxea; order Plasmodiophorida; family Plasmodiophoridae; genus Spongospora; species Spongospora subterranea. Next base: position 19,646 of record OUQQ01000228.1, on the reverse strand, counting down.
AATATATGTGCTAGACATGCAGCTAATCTGAGGATTGAACCGACCACTCAAAGCAACTGATGGGAAGATCCCTATGATCCAATAGAAAAGCAACATGGCGATCGGATAGAAGGGGAACTGTGGTTCCGGTTTGAAGTTGGATGGAGGTTCGTCTTCATTAGCGACATCGCCTGACGGGGTTGTGGGTGACAATGGGGTTATGGCCGATGCAGATTCTGTCCTGTGGATGGCTAAAGCTTTATGATATGTTTTGACGGATATGAGCGTTAACAGGATCGCCATCATGACGGCGACCACAGGGAACGGTAAGAGCTTATTGAGACGCACACCGATCATGGTACCGAGTAAGGTGAACGGCTCAAGAAGAAGCGCCTTTGACGAGGTTTAGATATACCCATATTGTTTACGAGCACAATACCATTCTATAATCGATTAACGGACGAGTTGTCCCGTTAGGACCATCCCTTGTCTTTCTGGAATTTACAATATAAAGCGCGATACTGGCTCCAAACGCACACGCTTTGGATAAAGGGATCGCTAACTTTTCTGGAGTGAGCAGTAGGACAAACAAAGGTATGTAAAGCGAACCACCTGAATTAGCCAAATATTAACGGGTGGATATGAGTATCGCAACACGATGGAGCAAACCTCCAACCCCAGCACCACTTGCTAAAGATCCTAATAATACGACACACCCTAGGGCGATTGCCTCACGAATTATTGATATCGGCATATCGAATCTTATTACGAGAGTGAGAAAAAACCTGATATTAGGACTGAGTAAAGTGACGGTGCTAACCTCGTCAAACCGATTTTCAGGCAGATCGAATTATTGACGAGATTCACAGTCGAAATAGTACAGCTCCTGAAGAAACAGCTGCAGTTCCGGCAGGCGGTTCAATCTGGGCTCGGTCAAGAAGAAGATCGATGCGGTAAACGGCACGCGACGGTCAAGCGGCAATATCGAATTCAGTGGCTCTTTAAACCAGTTCAAATAATGGCGGCGGGTACAGATTCGACCTCCTCGTTTGGAGTCTCTCCCCTCCCTATACAATGATCGGGTTATTATGACAGTCCGCTGGTCATCTAACACTGATGGGAATCAATCGCGTCTCACACAAACATCAACTCAATATGCTCTTTCACGCACTCCGAATCCGCTAACACCATTTTCATTTCGGGATATGAACCGGCCGTCGTGATTATTTGATTGGCGGAAGGAAGGGTGTAGGGAGAGTTTGGAAGGGGAGACTGTAATTGGGGCGGTGATGTGTAGTGATATTGTTTGGGGGGAATTGTTGGCTAATGGCTAATGGTGATGGAACGGTTGACCAGCCATAACACTCTCAATATCACTGCATTTACGAGGAACACGAGTCATGTTAATACAGCCGGTTTCGGTTATGATTAGGTCATCTTCGAGTCGGATACCTCCAAACGTCATAAACTGCTCAATCTTGGCGATATTCAGATGAGACTTGAGTTGATCATTGGAGAACGCTGGACGAAGAAGAGCCTCAATAAAGTAGACACCCGGTTCATTACTGAGGACCATGTTCGCCTTTAAAACACGATTTATTCTGAGGCAACTGAGACCTGGGCCTTCCAGGCGTTTGCGACCTTTGGGAAATCCGCCAACATCATGTGTGTCAAGACCAATAAAATGCCCAAGCCCATGAGGGAAGAACAATGATGGGATATGCAAATCCGTTAACTGGTCAACCGAATCACCGAAAATAAAATCATTGTCCATGAGACCTTGACAAATGACCCGTTCAGCCAGTTTATGCATCTCCGACCATTCAACACCAGGGCGAACTGCAGCTTCAACTGCTCTCTGGGCATCATAGACGATATTATAGACGGCTCGTTGAGAATCGGTAAAGCGGCCTGGATCAAGTCAGATGGATCGGGCGACCAAAAGGTGTAATGATGGGAGACCATTTGCCGGGTACGAGCAAGTAATATCTGACGCATAGCAATGATATTCGGCCCCCATATCAAGCAGACACATATCATCCGGTTCAAGACGACGATCGTTTGGCGCCCCAGCATGACCATAATGTAATACAGCCCCATTTGCACCAGTTCCACATATACAGGTATAAGCCTAGAAAATGACGCAAATTAAGGCAAGAACTGCAATCAAAAACAACAAGAACGGCAGACTTGATAGCGAGATCCACCATGAAACGAACTGAAATGTATAAAGCTGGATTCAAGCTGAAACTCAAACATTCCTGGGCGGCAATTCTGCATCACTTGAATATGGGCTTTGGAACTGATATTGTTCACATGTTGAAGAAGGGCAAGTTCCAATTGAGTCTTTATAACACGCGATTCTGACATGATATCTAATAGAACACGACCGTCAAATTTGAATGCACCATCTCCTTCAAATGAGAGTCTTTCGATGGCCGAACCACTATATGATATTGAAAAAAACCAGGTGGCGGGTGAGGCTGAGCACAACAACACATTACCTATCATGATTGACGCCTTCAAGTACATGAACATTGGTGACATTGAGCTCATTCAAAACGGCCGCAATTTCAGACGTATATCGTACATAATCAATACCGTAAATCCTAGAAAACTCCTCCAAAGTCTTGGCTTTCCCGCACCATATTTCGTGATCAAGGGTCGGCTTGTGAATAAACAAATATGACTTGCGTTGGGCTAAATCAAGGGCACCATATAGTCCAGGTTCATTCACTCCAAACAGGTAGAAAAAAAAACTTTCTTGACGAAAAAGATCTTCGTGATCTGCAATCAGCAAAACCTTTGAAAAATTGTAATCCATTTTACAGCCTCTATAGCGAATGACCTGTATCATATCTGAGAAATTTCTTTCCACCTTGGAAAAGAGCTATTTCCCCCTTTGCATTTGGAAAACCATCGAATACTCGATTGCGGTTCTCCCGGTGAAGAGCTATCAGATCAATGTCCTCTGGTAGGCCCAACTCCATTGTCAATCAAGGACACACAGAGTGGTTAGCACCGTCCAGCGTCCAGAGGAAGGACAATGGCGTTGTAAAACTTAATGTGGAATGGTAAAGGGCCTTCGCAGTCGACTGAATATCAAGCACAAATTCACAAAGGAATGATTGTGAGAGACAGTGCCTAGTGGAGACACCTGTCTAATATTGAAAGTAATCAAGAGAGTGACGATTATCCTGTTCGGCCTACGGTAAATTACAGCGCCTGACGATTATCCTGTTCGGGCTACGGTAAATTACAGCGCCTCTTTACAATAATTCAAATCTGATCGGACAAACAGGGCAACTCATATCTGACGGAGAATCTACTATCGAAGTGATAATTGGAAAAAAGAATAAGTCCAAGGGCCAATGATCGCCATCGGGAAGCAACGAACAATAAGCAACCCATTGTTTTGAAAAAATGCAGGCAAGCGTTGAAGTAGATAAGACAGATTTATCGTCCAAAGCGACAAATTGCATCATTATTATATATATTAGCCAAACAGCAAACTTAGATTTTCGATGGAGAAAGAGGATATGATCGCATCAGCCAATATGGAGTTGGCTGCCGGATCTGTCGGCGAACAGTGTTGACTAGAGCTTCTAGGGGCTATCTTGATTGGAGAATTTACAGAGATTATGATATCTGCATCGTGCAAAGGAATACGGATGATGAAGATTCTGACCTCGACTAGATTGGCATCGGAAATATCATCTTTGAACTTGGCAACAGTTTGGGTACCAACTGCATAGTAGACAGTATATCCTTGCGAAGTTAACTTGGTACCGGTCTCCATAACAGATGAATGAATTGCATTGTTCGATTCGGATAGCTCAGCAAAATGTTGCCTAAACCCAGAATTACTGAGATTTTCATCAATGTATGGAACCGATATAAACCTTGCAGAATCTGTATCAGCAATATCCATTCGTTCAACGATTTCTACGATAACGCTTTGATCAGTGTCCGGATCCGCAAACACCTCCTGATGGTCAGGAACTTGCCTCAGTTCACTGATATCGCTGCAACGTTCTGGTATTGAGACGTTGAGCGAACCTCCAAAGAGATCACGGCGCCTCATTTTCTGCCCAGCCATGATTGCTATCCCGATCCCGCTATCAACACAGTGTCCGACTGCACTTTCGTGAACTGCGCGCAGTAAACTACAAAAACAAAAGTTCGCTGATAAGATCGCTGGCTGAGATGTATTGTGTCATACAAACAATATCTAATCTTCCCTGTTATTTCATGTATAATGAGACAAAGGAGCCCCAGTAGTACAGATCAGCATTATACCATCTCGTGTCTGCTTTTCAGCCTTACGATCTTGTCACAACCGTGCGGTTGTATGATCAGCTGTAATCTAGCGTTTGAGGTTTGATTGCGTCGATTCGCTAGATAATTCCGTCCATTTTGACCCTGATCTTATTCCCAACGGTAGAGTGTTGACAAACACACCCTTGGGTGGCCATCGGGCTTGAGGTGTCTGAATGACTACAGCTCTCCAATATGATTCGAAATAGCGGGTTCTACGCTTTTCATATTTGGGGTTCAGATTTCAAAAATTGACGTGTCAGCGATGCATTGGAATCGAAATCACAGCGAGATTCTTGTTCTCTGATTGTGATGTCTGCTAAATAATCTTGCAAATTGTCTTCATCTATGTTGCCTACAGTGGTTGAAGAACTGAAGATGACGATATCTTGAAATGAAAATACAGTCACAAAAAACGACGAACCGGTAGCTAGGTAGTCTACTTGGTAAATGCATACTGCTCAGGCATCTCTGAAAGTCTGCCGATTTCTTTCGCATTTGCAATCTGTTCAATTTGTTTGGATTTTGTCATGCAATCTGGCCGAAATAAATATTGAGTTTTTTTACCGCGCTACAAAACCAAGCGTTTCACATGATTTCAATATCCCATTGATTCACTGGGAATGACACGGTTGCAAACGGGTTTCTGTTGGATTATACTGTGCAATGTGGAGTATATGGAAATTTGTTTGTTTAATAAAGCCAACTCTAGAAACTGTGGTGAATGACGGCATCCGTGTCTAAAACTCAGTGACAGACACGACTGGCCGGTATCATCAATCACCTGAGTTGTAATGTATTGGTGAACGTTACTGTTAATAAGCGGACTCCGTTGTTACTGTTAAAGGAGTGTCGCAGCTGTTCTATAAACAGAGGGGTATCGCAACTGCGTATTCAAACCCTGCGGGTGTGACCACCTGTGTCCTCACAATAATTGATTGATTAGTGGAGTGGACTCTATTGAAATATTATCCTCTGTCTGCGTTCGGTTCAAAATTCTCTATTTCCCGAAACCGGAATGTCGTTCTCTTTTCTGTCAACTTACATAGCTACAGAAGTCAAACGTATAATCTCCTGGGCCGCTCCCGTCGAAAATGGGAAGATTTGCTTGATTATCGATCCATGCTTTACTTCTTCTATAAACCGCATCGTGGATATGAACACCCTGCAAACTATGCACGTCAAAGAAGTCCACGAGCTGTCCGGTGTAAGATAACGAAATATTAGCTTCTAGTACATTAAGCCCTCAAAAAGGTGACTCCCCTTGAAACGAGCTGTGAGCATGTTCTATATATAATTCGGCCTAACGAAGAGATGATGTTAGTGAAATTTTCAAAAACTATCGCACTCAACGAAATAATTTTTCATCTCTGTCAGTGGGCGTTTGGCTTTTCAATCACTAAAACTGGAATCGGTCAAATCAAATTCAGCATCAGATACGAGGGCCCCGGTATGCGAAAAAATGAAAAATTGATTGTCAGCTGCTGAATAGACCAAAGGTGTTCGTCGCGTTCGTTCCAAGACCTACTGCTATGTGTGCCCGCAGCTTGGAAACTCTTGGACTCTATGGTCGCCTACAAATAACTTCTCTGCCTCCGCTCGCAATAACATACCTGGACGACGATTTGATATCGTTTGAAGACTCAACTGCATTTAAGCGAGGATTCCTCGACAACGATCCCAGCGTTATTGATAATGTTGTTCGAAACCTATTGGAAATCCAAAACGTATATGGAAAGTTTGACGAGATATCGGGAAAAGGGAAGCTTTCCTCTGCAGTATGCGAATCACTGTGTAGATTGCAAGGACAGGGAAATGTAACGGATAAGGCCAGGGTATTCTCGGAGGCGGATAAGATTACTCGAGTGATCTGTATTGACAGGACCGTCGACCTAATTACTCCGATGATGCTAGGATTTACCTATGAAGGTCATCGCATATTTGAGGAGTGTTTACACAGCAATTCAAATGATGTTAGGAATTATTGACGAATGTATTGGCATCGACAACGGTTACTGTAACCTGAAAAGAAATATATTTACTGGTACCAAGCAAAAAGATGCAGATGAGAGGATTTCCGGCAACGTCCCAGAAGCAAACACCGATAAAAATGAAATGGTGAAGTATCCTCTCTTCAGTAGCGACCCTCACTATGCTCAAATTCGCGATAAGAGGTAATACCTGAAGAAAGAGCTTTAAACGACATTTTGGTTTCTTATTCTACTTAGTTTCCCATATGTGCTTTCCACAATGCCGAAGCTTGTTGGTGAAGTATCTAAGAAGCTGGGACAGAGAAACCAAGCCAAAACCGTATGTGAGCTAAAGGGCTTCGTCAAATGCTTGCCAGGATATCTCAATGAACTTGTAAACGACTGTTTGCCATTGATTGTAGGTAGCGAACCTTTTTTTAGGATTCGGTGACGGCGCATACTAATTTGCTAGTCCACCTTACGTCAGTGACAAACTCTCCCTCGTTTCTAAGAATTTTGAGAAGCGAAGATTCGCTGATCAACATGACAAAAATCAGCGACGTCCTCGACACGATAGAGTATGCATTTCTACTCAACAACTCTTCATATCATGACTTCCGTTATCAGGTATTCCATAGCACAGGGAGAACCGTGGCAGCAAGTGACTAGATTAGTATGTTTATGGTCACAAATATCTGGAGGATTGAAGACCGAAGATTACGATACGTGTTGCAATCAACTTATCAACGGTTATGGTGCAGCGCTAATGCTTCCAGTTTTAACTAGGCTTGCAAAGTGCGGGTTCCTGTGTCATTCTATATCCAGCTCGCAAAGGGCTTCTTGGAAGAGTTTACGGCGCGATCTGAATCTGATATCTGACAAAGGAAATGGATTTGACAATCCCAGCGATTACCATTTTGTACATGGGTATTCGGGATATGCGCCTATATCTGTTCGGTTTATTGAAAAGAGGATTACCGAAAACTCCTGGAATTCTGTGAATACCCTATTCAGTCCAGACCAGGTCTCATTCAACAAGAAGCTGAAACTCGATAGTAGTCCAGGGGCAACGCTGGTTGTGTTTATCGGAGGAATCACAAGATCAGAAGTGGCAGCGCTCCGGTTTCTAAACCAAAACAGACCTGAATCTCAAGTCGTAATCTCGGGATGCCTGACGACTGGGTCGACGCTGCTTGAATCAATGCGAATGCTATCACCGGTATAAGAATACAAATCTTGACAAATAATACCGCTTGGATACTTGCTCCATTTTGTGACATTCCACACTGCATATATAGTATCGTGTTACTATGGTCGACCTGGATCGCTACTGCAACAAAACGTTCGCCGTAGATCACATCGCGATCCCAAGTATTTTAATTTTCACACGAAAGTATAAAATTGCTATCGTCAGAAGATCGACGCCGTCTTCACAGTAACTGGTCTCAAATTTTAAGTTAAGTTGCACAACAAAGCAAGTACACACAAAGATGCAACGCCGAGTTCCCTCGTTCGCTAAACGGCTGTCAGATTTGGATACGCGGTACAGTACTGCAGTAAAATGTTGACTCCGAGTGTACATATAATGATAGCCGTGTCGGGTGTCTGGAATTGCGGGTTCCCCCTTCCCTGAAATCCTAGTGAAATCCTTGGACGGAGCGCGACGGAACCCTCGTCAACCACTGTCCGAGTGTGTGTAGTCTCCGGAATTCCTGCAACCCCAGGGTCCTTTCTAATTATCATCTCGCGCGGAGGGAACCTCTTCTTTGCATGCTCCAGGCCATTCAACGCTTTTCACTTGATTTCCTGGGATCTTTCTCCAAATGAGGGCAGTTGTTAGGCTAAGCATCCCCCCTGCTAGATTTATCAGGGCGGCCAGCTCATCAGCGCCTTTTACCCTAGACGCACGCCAAGATTTACATCGAGAAATTGGCATTTTAACGTCTTCATTTCACGAATGTCAAAAGGATATGGCGTCTGCGAAATATACTGCCCGTTTGAATCCTCATAGTTTGAAATGTCGTGAAAGAGCTGATAAAATCCAAAACAGCATGGAGCGATTCCATGACCAGTTCCAGATGTTGTTGCAGCGTGAAGCACATAAAACAGTGACAGGAGCTGAGATCGCATTCAGCGGATATAAGGACCTGTTTGAACCAAGATCATGGCATTATAACGTGCTCATGGATTCATTCAGGCGCCATTCACCAAGACAGTGCGGTTCCCTGCTCAAGCGAATGGATTGTGACGGCGTCGCGCCCGATGTGGATTTTTTTAATCTTTGGCTGAGGGCACTGAGCACATTGGATGTTAACCTTCCAACGATGTATGGAATATTAGAGGAGATGGCCCGCAGAGGGATTCAGCCAGATCGATTTACACACTCTATTATGCTCGAGGTTCTAGCTGGGATCGGTGATGCTGATCTGGTCAACTCCACCCTGGACAGTATGGTTAATGAAGGTATTTCTCCCACACCCAGCGCCCTCGCTAAAGTTCTTGCCCTGTATTGGAAGGTGAAAGACTATGAAAAAGGAGACACAATTCGCGATTCACTCCTTCATGCCAAGGATGCCTCTTATTCATTAGGTGTTTATTCAGCAATCATGCGATATTCTATAGCCAGAGCCCACCTTGATGTTGTGGAATCGGTTTGGGATATCATGGACGCTAAAGACACCCGCCCATCCCCAGATGTATTTGACCAATACGTGACGGCGCTGTTCGATGGCCGGTTCCCCGGTCTGGATTTACCTGAGAGCAGGAAATTACTTCGGAAAGTTCTGGATCGTGCCATAACCGGTTTTGTCAGACTAACGCTACGTCCTATATTGCCGTTCCTACCGCAATTGATCGCCGAGTATTCTCAACGTCCAGATGTGCTGGCCATGTTCTTCGATGCTGTCGCGCAATCTAATTTCCCAGCCAAGCTTGCCGTACAAGAATCATTTTGCAATTGGTTTTATGAGAAAGGCGACTTAGAATTGCTAAAACTAGTGTTAGACACAATGAGCAAGGCTGGATTAAGTCCACAATCTCTCGGACACGCTATCATTGGAAAATGTATTCTGACTAATCCATCGGCCTGCCAAGAGCTAGTCCGGTATATGGTAAAGAAAGGGATTCCAGTTTACCGAGAAGCCATGACCAGTATAATATTCGCCGGAGCTAACCGATCTGATCTGGAAAGTTGCGACGAAGTCTCAGCAATAATGAAAGATCTTGGGATGACTCCAACAGAGTCTTCTATCAATGCTCATCTTAATGCTGCTATTTATGCAAACTCCACCAATCGCATTGACGAATTATTCGCTGAATCGCGCCAGCTTGGATACACGCTTAATAACGAATGTGCTCAGTATCTATTGGTCTCACTTTCCGCTCGCGGGGAACTGGAGGCTTGCACCTATTTATTCCAAATGCTGAAAGAGAACGGTTCAAGAGTGCCGACTGCCCTGGAATACGATAGCATGATAGCCGCTATTATCAAGACAGGAGATCCTCTTGGAGCCATTGGACTTATTCGTGAAATGTGTTCTCATAATCATCCACCTTCGTACTCCTTATTATACGAAGTCATCAATTCATTCGTGACCCGTGGTCTGTTAGACGACGCTGAACATCTTATTGAAGGTCTACCTCGTGATCGACTTGCCGATTTCACCGTCACCTGCAGTAATCTGATAACGGCGCTCGCTCAACTAGGCGAACTGGAGCGATGCGAACGGGTTTGCTCGTTGCTTGAAGAATCAGGCGGGTTTCCTCGTATCTGGGCTGTCAACGCCTTGATAATTGCTTTCGGTAATGTTGGCATGGTGGATATGTCTGAGAAAATATTCTCCCTGCTCATGCAAAGAAATCCCCCGCACAAAGCGCGTTCTTCTGCTTATAATGCCTTACTTTCAGTTCTCGCACGGAATGCACTATTTGACGAATGCGGGAAGCTAATTGGCGAATTCCAAGTCCACAACATCAAAATGGAACTGTTTGCTTTCCGGTATTTGGTGTCCTCGTTTGCATTTCGTGGTCGGCTCGACGAATGCGAGGCATCCTATTCACACTTCAGTTCGAATTACTTTGCAAAGCTAGACACCGTATTTGAATGGCTAGCGACTCCATACGCCCGGGCCAGCGCCCTGGATCGTCTTCGAGCATTTGCCAGAAAGTCGGCCTCATCTTCTCAAGAATGTGAGAAATTTCTATCGCGCATCGACTCCGTTGAGAGGAAACTCGCTCGTAAATCACAAGCAAATTCCGGTTCTCGATTCCCTCGTTTGTGATGGGTGTGAACAAATATTCGCTTATTGTTATTGTTTATTCATTATCTAATACAGCAGTTGATATAAATTCTACCATAATAGATTGGTAAACACATCCACAAGTTAGGTCGATATACAATCAGGTGAGTCATTTTCCCGAGAGGGGTAGCATCGCGTGCCAAAACTCCAAAGGCGAAACAACTCAAAGTTAGCACGTCATGCTCTCAGGCACCGAAATTCATCAAAGGGGTCGCCGGCATGAACAAGACTATCATCCAAGCGATGAGTCGTCTAAAATACATTCGAAACCAAATCGCGGTTCTCCACTAACGATCACAGGGTCGTCGCCATTGTCTTTTGCTGCAATTGGAGTTGTTTTCTTTTTATTTCTGATCGGCATCGCGTTTTTACTTTTGTCGGGTGACTCTCGCAACGAATTTGAGCTAGGCAAGCGCATACCTGTAGTCGCAGGAAGAAACGCCAAAAAAATCATGGAGGACGCCATGAAGAAGAAATCATCTTCGGACGAAGCAGCTTACGCGCAAAAGGTTCGTGAGAGATATCAGTCGCGAATGGCTAAAATCCGAGAACAAGAACTTAAAAATATGGCGACGTCTGAACCTTCAGCAGCTGATGTTGCACACGAAACAGCGACAAGTGAAGTATTCCAGAATGCACAACCAGGGGCAGTTCCGCAGCAAGCACCCGAAGCTGTGTCTGCTGATGCTAAAAACACACTTGAGGAGAGCCTGCAAGCCATTCGTGAACAACTCGCACATTTACAGCAGGGTCTGGCGCAAAAGGAGACTGAAACACAAACGACGGAACCACCAAGCGCGGCTCCGGCAGAAAACGCTGAGCGAGATGCCGAAATCCAGAACCTGGTGGCTAAGATGGCTGAATTACGAGCCCAAAGTGCCGCCCTAGAAGCGATGATCGAACAAGCGAAAACTAAACGTTGACGAAATGACAACAATATAATACTTTGAATATTAAATGTTTTGTAGAGCTCAAGACAATCTTAATTTTCAAAGAAAGTGTGGTTGATCTGAATCGAATATCCATGTCTTGATAGTACTATCTTGTGAACAGCTATAGGCGGTATTTTACATCGAAGCCATTCTTGCATAATGAACTCCACCAACCTTAACAACAATGATTGCTGCCGACTCCATCTTGCACTGAAAACAGCTCCCTTATGTCCGGAAAGCCGTTGAACTAACTCACCGCTCTCCACATCCCATATGTATACTTTACCATCATCTGATCCGCCAATTACAAGGGCCTGATAAATGAAGATACATGAGTAAAAATTGAGTAAACAAACCATCAAGTAACGAACTTGGCTAGGACCAAAAGCGGCTCGGACGAAATTTTTGCTAGTATTTTGGTGACCCTTAAGTCTCTGAAAAGGCCTGCCGATTCGAACATCCCAGATACGATTACTGTTATCTTTAGAACAGCTCAAGAGCTGGGTGCCTGCAGCATTTAGTTGCACTGAAGTAACTTCGCCCAGAAGTAAACTATAAGTTTTGATACAAACGCCGCTGACAATATCCCAAAACTTGATCGTATTGTCCTAAACGACAAAAGTTACAAATTCTGCTAGGGAGGAATCGATGGACTGTCAACTTTGGAACCAGATACAACAAGGTTTCCATGCGGATTGAATACAACAGATGCGATTGATGCTTGGTGGTCGCGAAATGTAACAACATTGGACCCCGTCTCAATATCAAAAAGCTTAGCTGTATGGTCATATCCACCAGTGATGATATGTTGCTGATTCAATCATGGTAAGCTATTGACTGTTTCGAGAATACGCAACTTGAGGTCTAACATTAGAGGGATGGAATTTAACAGAGTACACATCACCTTCATGACCTAACAAAGTTCGAATGCAGTCTCTGCTTGGCGCATTGCTATCAGGAGCGGTTTCGTCTGAAACCTTCGTATCCCAGATCTACAAAGCCCGTCAAGTTTATGTGTGAAGGTGTCGCCAATTAACAGACTTTGACTGTAGCATCGGCTGAACAGGATGCAACCATATTACCCATATTATTACTGGAAACGTCCCATATTCGAGATATATGACCCGTCCAAGTCCTACGAGACGGTCACATTATGCAATAGATATTGTTTAGACGAATTACTTAATACAAGCACCGTGCTCAGTGTCCCAAAGTTTGACAGTATTATCGCTAGACCCTGACACAATTTCTAACGACTCTTGACCAACAAATTCAGCACCTTTGACATTGTTGCTATGTCCGGTATATGTGCGATGAACGACCTAAAAAGCAGGAGCAACATTTAAATCAACTATAATTGACAACGTAACAAGCTTACATTAGGCAGAATGAAATTGCAATGATCAAATAAAAGACTGCTAACAGGGGTTTTCAGCTTCGGATGATACCGCGAGAATTCAATTTGATAAGCGACGGCTTGCTGACAATAGAGTTAACAGTTTTATCAGAGCAGCAATGTGTAGCCATTGTACCTGCAGTAACTCGATAAGACGGCCGGAAGGCACGTCTTCGCAACCTGATGTCTGTTAAGTGCAACGAACATGTGACAAGTTATTCAACATGCCTCTGATGGCATCAACGTCATTCTGGATAATAGCCTCAAACTGGCTCGCTAACCGTTCCCTAGTCGAGAAAAGTGAGACCACCTGATGTATTCTCGAGTTTGGGAAGTTAACCTGGATGCGGTGACCCCTAGCCAGTCTTTGAACGATGTCGCCTCTTGAACAGAGCGACACGTTAAAAGGTAGCAAAGATCAGAGAACTCATCCGGATCAGCGCTGGACTCATATGGCTTTAAATACTTCATAAGAAATGTGAATGCCTTGAAGCAAACATCAGCTCATTTTTCATAAGCGTGAAAGGCCGTTACTTTTTGATACTCTTGTCTGTCAATTAACTCAAGAAAGTTCTGCTTAAACGTTGCATACAGAAGGGCTTTATGCAGATGGAACGGGAACTTTGAGCAGATCGCCTCCACTTCCGACCCTAGACTAGAATGTCAGTT
>OUQQ01000226.1:11892-28518 GCA_900404475.1 Spongospora subterranea | reverse complement strand
TTCGTACGGGAGATGGTCGAGGCAAACCGGATCGAGCTGGTCTACTGCCCCAGCGAGGAGAATGTCGCGGACATGCTCACCAAAGCCCTACCCGTGGGTGGGCAAGTTCCGAGAGTTTCGCGACAGACTGATGGTACGGCGGTACCACCTGTGCGCGCGGGCGGGAGTGTTGAAATGACCGACGCGCTGCAGCTGGCTACACTGAGCTGCAATTGTGAGGAACAGTGTGTTTCTCTCCTGGCCCTGAGACCCGCAATCCCGGTCCGAGGTCCGACGAATTCGTGTGCTGTCCTAATACACAAATCAGAGTTCTAATCAGCGTGTTGACATCATGACAGAAACAGGTGGAATCACGGAAGCAGCCTCTCCGACCGGCCGAACGACCAGCGATATGCATACTTCCCATCTTCGAGCTAGCCGAGGAAATATTCACGCCACCAATCAATTTCGGGTCTCGCCACGAATTCTTAACCTCTGATTAGCATCTGCTATCGCATCAAAGTAAACGGTTGAAGGTGGTTCTGAATGCTTGGGGATTTCGTATCGCCGAGGCCTAGAACTTTAAGATCGGGAATAGGACGGAAATTTAGAGGGAGCAAACTCTGAAACCTGGTATTGGTGATTGCAGAGTTTAGCGTGTTCTTCGCGTGCGTTGCTTTTTTGCAGATGTATTTGCGCGCTTGGAGGCTTGTCCTGAATGCTTGTTTTCTTTGTTTTGCGGGTTCGGCGTTTAGTGATTTTTGAGCTCTCTGGTTTGGGCGCACAGGGCGAGCGGTTTTCTGTGCGCCACGACCATTTTTTTGGGAACGTCGTTTGAGTAGAGCTGCTGTTTGTTCTTTGACTTGTTTATCTGCAAATTGAATCGAAGTATCTTCTAGAAGGGGTCGACATATTTGTTCAAAATTATTTTAATCGCAAGTGTGCGAGCACTCCCAGCTTCATGTCGGAGAGATGGCTGGCCCTCACGTTTCAATAATATAAACCTCGATCACTTATGGCTGCATGATTCACATACACATATTTCACCCCAAAAGATGATGTTTGACCAACCGTTTGCATTACGCCATGACTGCAGTAGGTACACACAACAGGGTAACAATCAGGTAAATAACTGTCCTGGCAGTGTTGCGTAAAAACTAGAGTTTGCGATTTATAAAAACGTTTTTACGCCCGTTTAATGTTGTTTTTTCCGTTTTTACGTACCCTCTGGACCGTATGAATTGTCAAAATCGAGAAAGTGCGTAGTCCCTTATGAATTGCCAAAAATTGATGGCACAATAAAAACATGGGCTTTCCTCTGGTGGACCTTGAGCTTAATCTGCAACAGCGAAAAAGGCACCTGACAGGGTAGCCATTTTGGGTGTCGGTCATGATCTTTCAGATGCTCTGCAACGCTCAGCATTGGTAAGCATTGGGCATTTAGGGTCTTTCCTATCATCAGGCCCCGCTTCCAGGAATTCATCCTAGATGCTTGGCCCGGTACGCCAAAGATTTTGCAAACAAAAAGATGTTTGAAGATGAATTTATAAAAAACGAAAAGTCAGCATGACAATGTAATAACGGGATTTGCTTCGTTTCATTGTTGTTTTGATATGAAAATTTTCAAAAAAAAAAATGCCGCCAAAAATGGCCTTAATCCCGAGCGGACTGCGATCATGGACAATTCATACGGGACAGAGGGAGTACATTTCAAACCTTTTTTTCACTGCGTTTTTACTGATTAGACACGCTGTTGAACAATTGCGCCACGGTCAGGACCTGGAATTGGGTCCAGTGCCTGGGGAGTTCGCTGATGCACCACACCAGCATCTTCAATAGATTCGTCCTTTGGCTTCGAGCTTTATGAAATGCGATCGCACTGCACAAGCTGGCCGTCCCGTGGCGATGGTGAACTTCAAGTGGTCGACAAAACCCTAAGAATGTGGCTACTTGGAGTTTCGACGGGGACCGGGATTCCGGTTTTACTCCTTCATTTTTATTATGTTTGTCAAAAAAACAACGTTTAAACGCGTTTAAACAAGTAAAAACGGTTTTGTGTTTGAACCGTTCAAAGAACGGTCCGTGTCGCGCATTGTGCGACTGCGATAATCTGAGAAGCGGAGGTTGCGTCGAAATGTTACTCCCCCCACTCAGCTGATACGGGGTAACCCTAATTTATCCGGATCGGGGCTCATCTTCAATATCAACACACCGATCCTTTCATTCGTTCGACCGGGCGCAGACGACTCCTGAGCGAGAACATGGCTGAACCGGAAGGGTCTGATGGAATACAGCCTGTCGTTCAAGAACAACCAAGGCGAAGGAGACCTCGTCGGACAAACCCGCAGGATATTGTTCACCACCGGGATCAGGCCGCCATCGAAGTTCAACGCCTATTCCAGAAATTCCTTTCGGACTTTTCTAGCGAATCGCTGGAGGATGACGTAGACATGCCCTCTAGTTCAGCAGCATCGCATAAGGATTATTTGATTCAAATAGATCAAATGGTTGAAAACGATAGAACAACGATTCACGTTGATTATAGCCATTTAACAATATATATGACTGGGCTTGCCGAATCCATAAGAAGAAATTACTATCGGTATGCTTTTGCAAATTTATTTTCTTTTCAATAACTAATTTTCCCCAGGTTTTCTCCTTTTCTTTGTAGTGCAGTTCAGAACGTGGTAAGAGAGCTGCACAGTGAATATGCACAAGAAGAAGATAATCGCGGTTTGAAAGATTTTTACGTCTCATTCTATAATATGACACAAGGTATGATGAATATACTCTCTTTATTTACAAACTCCTAATCGTGCGAACAGGTTTTGCCAAAATCCGCGATCTCAGAACGGACAAGATCGGACATTTGCTATCAATTGAAGGGACTGTTACTAGGACTAGCGAGGTCAGGCCAGAGTTGTTGTTTGGCACTTTTGAGTGCGCAGAGTGCCACGAGGTCCAGTTTATTCAGTGCTTAGCATGCCCACTTGCTAAACTAATGACAGGTTATTCGACTGGTGGAACAACAGTTTAGATATACCGAGCCGTCGTCTTGCGTTAATAGCAATTGCGCCAACAACAAGACATGGATTTTAAGACCTTCTGAGAGCAAATTCGTCGACTGGCAGAAAATTAGAGTGCAAGAATCGAGCACTGAAATTCCTCCAGGGTCTATGCCAAGGTAGGTCCGGTTCGCCTACCCGTTTTTACTGCTACTTTTCTGACAATTCGGCAGGACAATTGACGTAATTGTTCGTAATGAAAGCGTTGAACAGTGCAAACCAGGTGATAAATGTCTGTTCACTGGAGCCTTTATTGTTATTCCCGACGTGGCGAAGCTTATTGGTGCTACTAAGTTTCAGTCAAAGGGGCAGGTATTGTTGGATTTTCATTCTTCGATGGAAGTTGATGTGTTTTCTAAGGAACGGTCAAACAACAAAGTTGATGGTGTCACTGGAATCAGAGGGATGGGAGTTCGAGATTTAAGCTACAAGACCGGATTTCTCGCCTGCTCAGTGCAGCCAAAGCATACACGTTGGGGGCAAGTCAATATAAGAGGCGACGATTCCAGTTAGTTATGTGTATTTGGGTAGACCAATATATAAACCTGTGCGCTGTAGATCCAGATTCAAACGGGCCGCTGTCTTTCAATGATGCTGAAAAAACAGAGATTTTCGCCATGCGCAACACTCCTCACTTATACACTCGTATGGCTAGGTGCATTGCTCCAGCTGTATATGGGCATGAGGAGGTATTGAAATCATGTTTCCTTTTGATCTTAACCCACTAATATTTTTTTTTGATTTAGGTAAAGCGAGGCATCTTGCTTATGCTTTTTGGGGGTGTGCATAAGAAATCGCCTGAATCCCACATAGGATTGCGCGGTGATATCAACATCTGCATCGTGGGAGATCCTTCAACTGCCAAGTCGCAATTTTTAAAATTTGTAGTCTCTATGCTCCCACGAGCCAGTATGCGACAAATATTCTTAAGTGTCGTAAAAAACGGATCAATTTTGTGTTTTGTTTAGTCTACACATCTGGAAAGGCTTCTACTGCAGCCGGGTTGACGGCTTCGGTCTCACGGGATCCTGATACTGGTGAATTTGGTGTGGAGGCCGGGGCGTTGATGCTAGCAGATAACGGTATTTGTTGTATTGACGAATTCAACACCATGGACGAAAAAGACCAGGTAACGTCCAAAATAACAAATTTGTGCAC
Organism: Spongospora subterranea; assembly: GCA_900404475.1. Lineage (NCBI taxonomy): Eukaryota > Endomyxa > Phytomyxea > Plasmodiophorida > Plasmodiophoridae > Spongospora > Spongospora subterranea. Next base: position 24,316 of record OUQQ01000226.1, on the reverse strand, counting down.
TGTGTTGCTCAAAATCAATTAGGTTGCCATTCACGAAGCTATGGAACAACAAACTATATCAATTTCCAAAGCTGGAATTCAAGCGACCCTGAACGCTAGAGCGTCTATTCTTGCTGCAGCGAACCCAATCGGGGGCCGTTATGATAGGAGCAAACCGTTGAAACAGGTCTAGCCCATGTTACGCTTTTTTTGTGTCTTATTTTTTTCATCATTCAGAACGTGACGTTGAGCCCTCCAATCATGTCTCGTTTTGATCTGTTCTTTGTCGTGCTTGACGACTGCAACGAAGTTGCCGATACACACATTGCTGAACGTATTGTTCGGGTTCACCAACAGCTAGACAACGCCTTACGGTCTGATTTTACCATTGATTCGATTCAAAAATATATCCGGTGAGCTTACCAAAGCTGCTGGCTTATATTATATAATCCATGAAATATAGGTATGCCCGAACTATCAAGCCTAAGCCATCACCCGAAGCGCGAGAACGTTACGCTCAGCATTATGTTTCGCTCCGCAACAACGACGCGAGCGGATCCAGCAAAAATTCATATCGCATAACGGTTCGACAACTGGAATCGATGATCCGTCTCTCTGAGGCCTTAGCCCGATTGCACTGTGATGATGTCATTAAGGTATTTTTTTTTCGTTGAGCTCCACATATGGTGCTCGCCAAATCTTGCCGCGTAAGGTCGAATATGTTGAAGAAGCAGCACGTCTTCTACGACAAAGCATCCTTCGCGTTGAATCCGATGAACTTGTGTTAGGCGATGACGACGAGGACGACATCGCGCCTCTTTCTGCTGTATCTGATGATGATGATGACGTTCCAGTGCACGAGCTCTCAAAATCGGATCCTGAAAACGAGTCGGCGCAGAAGCTTAAACTGAAGTATTTTCTAAGTAATGGTTGTTTGCTCATATTTGAGCTTGTATTGTGCTCAGATTCAGTGAATATCAACGCATCGCGAACATGCTAGTTCATCATCTCCATAGTGAATCGCATAATCGGTCGACTTCTTCTTACTCTCGCTCGAGTCTTCGCCATTGGTATCTAGATGAAATCCAGTCAGAGATTTTTTCTCAAGAATCGTTGATCTATCATTCCAACGTTATTACGAAAGTGATACGTAGGTTGATTGAGGTCTAATCAGAATCCCCAATAACCACCAAAACATGAAGTGCTCAATTTGAGTTTTAGGTTGATCATGTCTTGTTGGAATCACGTGGAGAGGTTCTTCAAGTCCATCCTAATTACGATATTACAAATTCGGCTTCCATGGACCATCTTTGATGCACTACTGTCGCTGGTTCGCCTTTTACAATACAAGGATCTTCATTCATTATTCCGATCTGATCACTAGACTGTTGGAATAGCTGATGCCTGATAACAATAGGAAGAACAGAGACATGAAATTTGAACCTTTGATATTTTAGTCTTTTGAATATTTACCCCATAATCACTCTTCTTTTAATCTACAAGTATTATTTATCCATAGTTCGATCAGTCTTGATAAAATTCCCAGTGCCAGCGGTGAATCTTTGAACCCTAATGTTTGCCCATGTTGAAAGCAGCATTGATGACTGCCAGCGATTGAGGTACAGTGCGCAGACGACACCTTAGACGTGTATAGGCCATTGGGTGTAGTGGAGTTAGCTGGGCTGCGTCTGCGCCCGGAAATTGGCGATTCAAGTATCGCCGAGTGTTACGTGAACCGGTTGTCGCGGCGGTGGAGGAAAATTAACCAAGGGATTCCCAAGACAAAGTATTATAATCGCCGTGAACAAGGGTAGGGGTCGGGAAACCTCTTCTGTCCTTATACTGGAAGGGACTGGCCCTGCCTGGAAGGGACTGGCCCTGCCTGTAATTCTTGGACACATCTCTGATTACACCCAGATTACAGGGCTTGTTTATGGGAGACATTGATCTTTTCTTTTGTCGTGTTTGGACTAGATATTGGATATAATCTACAGCTGACACACGTACCCGTTCCGCTTCACCTCAACATGACCAGTGGGCAAACATCGTTGTCGCCGTTTGTGATCAACGATTCCTCATCGTTATCGTCCATCCTGAAATTAGCAGTGTCCCATGCTGGGTTATCGGTCGATGATCCGCCTGTCAAACACGCCGAAGATCTGCTATCTAATCAGTTTTTCATGAATGCGTTTACCTTACGGTTCAAACGACAACGTACCGGAGGGTGGGATTGGCTACAACTTCCTCCATTTCTGCTACCCATGTGTCTTGCTGATCTCATCGGGCATTGCCTCGACCAGAAGGTCGACAGTGTTCAGTCTTGCTGTCAGGGCTTTCATATAGGTTCGCAATTTGTTAATCAAAATATATATTGTTTATCTACACATTTTTGAACGTTTAACGGAGTATTATCTTTGATATTGGTTTTGGATTTGTATTTCTCAGATCGCAGCGTTTATAGTCATTTTCATGGTACAGGTTCTTCCTCAATCGGCGATGCGTGCTTAGCGGACAATGCTGCATTAGCAGTCCTTCTTGGTCATTCAGGCAAAGTCACCGGGTCATTGTCTACAAGATGCAATATCTCAGCTGCGTTTGGCTCTAAGAACACTCCGACGCTGTCCTCAATTCGTCTCGACCACAATCCATCCACTGGTCCACTAGATTTCGGTTGCGGAATGGACCTGTTTGATAACTGCCATGGCGTAACTGGCCTTTCATTATCTCCTTTCAAAAAACGCAACTCCTCCCCTGTTCGGAAATCGCGTCACTTTTCTTCTCATATCAGGCGAAGAAAAGCAAACACTGTCATATCTGGCCCAAGGAAACAATTTTCAAAAGCGTCCAGAAGAAATCCTCATAGGTCGGAGTCTTTTTCACCGAAAGATAAAATCGCTAAAAAGAGAACCCTAACGGTGAAAGAATCCCCTATAGAAACAGTGCCCCGACGAGACGGACGGGACATCAGGAACACCAGGACTGGTCGTAAATCGAACCTTTTCAAAGCCATGACAGCTGCAGCTGTAATGGATGAAATTGTCGCATTACCTTTCAACTTGGGCATGATTGAAGCTGTACCTCAATGTGATATATCTTATTCAACGAGCGATGGCGTAACTGATTCTGAAGAGACAGTTGATCGTGGTTCTAGGAGATCAAGTACCAGATCGGGGAGATTGACCAGTTCCTGTTACGATATGGAAAAATGTAAAGTGGATGACGACATTCTTGAAAAAAAAGAAATTGTCATCGTTCGCAGGAAGTCTAAAGAGTGTAAGTGATGCCGTTATTTCTGGAAAGGTATTATTCAGTGATATCAGGGATGATTCGCACAGGCAATTTTGTTAATGATGTCTTTCCCGAAGATATTTTTCCAAAGCGGAGAACATCAACAAACGGCGGAACTGCAGTTGAATCTGTTTGACCTGCGACATTAAAACTATGAATCCATTAAAATAGCAATTTTGTTCCATAATAAAAACTATTCTTTACATCATGCAGTAGTATCACCAGCACGTTGCTACAGCTGAGATGTAGATGACCTCCATTCACCGACCCTACAGTAGGTAGTTGACTGCAATCAATCACATTACGATGAGTCAAGTAGGATTTCAGGACTCGATTTACTAGATATTGAATCTATCGTTTAAATGATAATGTAACTTTATTTATGTATATTGAGATGCTGAATTCAGTTAAATAATTGTTGCCGTGGATTTCCAACCTGATTAAAAAGCAATGCTTTCATTATCTGCGAGCAGTGACCATGACAGTGCTCAAAAGCTAATTCGGACCTATAAAAGTCTCAGTTTGAGTTGGTTTCCAATGCAACAGCACACTCACGCCACTTCGGATGCATTTGCCAACTCCTGGGACACTTTCCTATCGGTCGACGGCTGATCGCTTCCAGAAACACCTCGTCTTACGTCATCGGCAAAGTCTAATTTGGTGTTTACTACTGAGATACGAGATGGAAGGCGTTGCCGATTTTCCGGATCCATAATAGATGACGACGATAATACCTAGATTCGGAACAAATAAAACAATGGGTTCACCGCATAGATCTACTTGTTCACCTTCATCCATAAATGCTTCCTGGACAAGATATTCAAAACATTATTCCCTGTAGTGCTTAAAAAGTTTTCCACACGAAGCTCATAATATCTAAATATGAACAAAAGTCACCGGCATTGAAGGCTTACTTATTTTGTGAATACCTAGAATAAAGTTTTCCCCAACGGATTTGAACAGCATTTCTGTCAGTAGACATGGTCCCATCGGGGCACAAATCTTCATGGGGCTTGTATGCGGGGGGATAACACTGAAACACACCGAGTTCTGGCCTTTGCTTGGCTAATGATCGCAACGGGTCAATCACGATTGCTATCCATTTCGGTGTAAGTGTAGATTGCCATGACCTCAAAACATCAATTAAGGGTTGATTACCCTAGCAAAAACGGATACGATCGCTGACCATTGGGTAGATACGTCAGTCCCCGACAAAAAGCAATGTGAATATGCCTCAACGTCGAAAGGATGACTGTGATACCATCCGATAAACCTTTCATCCCTAGTCCGCTGAAGTTGCTCGCTCAGATCAACCTAAAAGCACTCAAAAAATAATTGAGAAACTGAATCCTAAGTACCATATGCTTGACGACGGTTTCGTCGTCAGCAACTACGCGCGATTCTGTTCCTTCGACAGGTAGTGCGAAACAGTCGGTAACTGCCGCGTTGATGAATAATCTAGGCCAATTACGTGTAATAACGATCTGACTAACCGATAATACACTGTTCATCGACTTTGCCAAGAAGAAGTCCCATGATTTCTAGAGGTTTAGAGCCTCTCTTTACTCCTGTTTCAACGCCAGCTAGTGCATGCTGCATCTATCGAATAATTTGTTAAAAACAAGAAATCACCTTTATATGAATTCGAGAAACCATTTTCATCGTTGCTAGTGCCGCGATTCGGCATGATGTAAACGGGCGTGGTCTAACCATTCAACTTAAGAGCAGTGAACACGCACGACAAGCCCAAGCAAAAGTAATTGTCATACTCTGGGCTGGCCCTTAACCGCCTATCAGTATCATCTTCAACAGCTTGATCGAAGCCGAATAGTTTATGATCCTCATTTCTGGGCCCATTCCCACAATCGCTGCTCATGATACCGGCTAATGATACACTGGCACAAAGGGCCAAGCCAAGCAGCCCACCGCGATTGATAATCACTAACACAGTCCCTGTGTTAGGTCCGCTATTTTGGGGCTAATCGGAGTTACGAACTTTTACACCCGCAAACTAGGTTGGCCAATTTGGCGTCTCTGGCTCCAGAAATTCGAGGTTACAAACCAGGTACTGAAGGTGGGTATAACAACAAAGTTGTTTTAATTGTCTCTATTCAGAAAATAAGCATACGTTTATGTCTAGAACCATGCACACATGTTGGCCGTTTTTGTTTCATGTTTTTCAAGTCTCATCCCGTCGAAGACTGTATTGTCGAAGTTTTTGGTTATGATTATGCAGTAGTTTTTTGAATGTGTAGAAAGCACATTCCTCCTTTTGAAACTTTGCCGAAGGGCATGTTCGACGGCGTCGTTGTTTTTCCGATGCTGTCATGGCATACATCGTTGATAAACTGAAGAGAAGTAACTGGCCTGCTTTCGAATTGGCCTTCAAGGTTCACCTAAGAGTGCATACCAAGGAACATCTGGTGAATCAGGACGTGGCCGACACTGAGTTGATGAGTGCATGCTCGGCTGCGCTGGTGCAAGCGCTAGAAAGCAGCCATACGAACATGTGTGCACCCAGGCCAGTTGCTTCTCTTCAGTTTATCAGCGATATATACCAAGACCCTGCCTGGTGTTTCCTAACAACATAGAGAATCTGATTAGTTCATCTGCTGCATATATGGGCGACAATGAAAGCAACACGAAGACCCTACCTGCTATGACGGTTGAGGAAGGCTGGCGATATAAAGATGCCGTACAAGTTACAAGACGGCAAAGCTGTGAAAGGGAGATGTTGGTGTAATTGAGTAATCTGGTAAACCTTCGTTTTATTTTAACTCAATCCACGATCACCCCAATGACTCATCGTCCTGCCGTGGCTCGATCGTAAGTCTTAATATGCATCTTCTTATCAACACAATAGCAAAAATCTTCTTAACCTTAACCCAATATCATAAACTTGAGTCACCGTTCCGACAGAGCGATTGGAACTGCCACCTCATAATCACAGCATTTGTATACTGTGTCCAACGGTTTTCGGTGCAATTTTTGGTATTGTAGATGTTGATTCCGATTTGACCTGATAAAAGCAGGCGAAGCTTCATGCTCTGCAATGGACTCGTCATCCCCGATGATCGGGACGGTGCCATGGAGTAGCAGGAAAAGGAAAATATACAGCTAAGGTACCCTTGTCCAAACGGAATCTCGAGAATAAGCACTTTTTCTGTAATTCACAAAACAGTTATACAGTTTACAATGTGTATCTTTTCAGCAATAGCTTTCAAGAAACTGCAGGTGTAAGGGTTCATCTTGTTCGATTTTTTATGGGGATTGTTTATAGACGAAGCATTGGGTATAAAAGTATTTTTGAGGCTCCCTAGCGTGAGTGATGATTTCCTGATCTTCTCGGCCGACTTTCGAAGGAAATGAAGCCGATACTAAATCATGCAATCGCAGATCGAGATCTGAAAGGGAAAACCGTCAAGCCCTACATTATATGCGTTGCCCCTATTAGAAATTTCCCGGAGTCCGTGGCGCAATTATGTCGCCGATATCGCTGAGATCATTTTGCATAAGAATTCGTCGCCATGGGTCGCATGCACAGCAAGGGTAAGGGTATCTCCCGTTCGGCGCTCCCATATCGCAAATCTCCCCCATCTTGGTGCAAGACCGACAGCGACACGGTCAAGAATGAGATCACCAAATACGCCAAGAAGGGTATGACTCCATCCCAAATCGGTGTCCTCCTCCGTGATTCTCAGGGCATTCCTCAAGTCCGCTCCATCACCGGACAGAAGATCCTCCGCATCCTGAAGGTCTTAGGAATGGCCCCAGAGATCCCTGAAGATCTTTACCACCTGATCAAGAAGGCCGTCAACGTACGTCGCCATCTTGAGAAAAACCGCAAGGACACCGACTCCAAATTCCGCCTGATTTTGATCGAGTCCCGTATCCACCGCCTGGCCCGATACTACAAGAAGAAGCGCGCCCTGGTTCCTAACTGGAAGTACAACTCTGCCACCGCCAGTACCATGGTCGCCTAATCTGTATATAATTCGCAATACATGTTGAGGTTCAGACATATCCAGGAGTGTTTGGGGTACATCCGTGTACACCATCATTGCCTGACGGGTTAGATATCCACTACCCGGAATGCCGCGCCGTATACACCACCTTGTCAGTCACCAGTCATGGCAGCCTGAACCTGCTCATCATGTTACCCTTTGTGATATTCTTCTTGCGACCTCTAAAAGCGGTCATCAGACATATCAACTATGCTCCTTGTTCGTTATTGAAATGGGGGCTAGGCAATCATCTCTTGGGTCTTCCGCCACGTCGGCGCCTAGTCGTGAGAAACGTTTTGGTATCTGCAATGTAGGCTGTGTTTTCTATAGATGGGTAATGTTTGCCGTTAATCACCGTTCGATCTCCTAGTTTGGAAACACTTGCTACTTTAACTCGGTTTTTCAAGCGCTTTACCATTGCCATCCATTTCGACAGTGTGTACTATCCCATTGGCAACAATTTGGGCAAGATGATCACGGTTTTGGAATATGTTGATAAACTCGTGTCGTTTCGTTTACATGCTTCTTAGATAGTCTTTTGTCGATGCTTGGGGACTTGTTTGTGAGTACGATTTCATTTTTTGACGCGTGAATAATCGAAATTTTCAGGATTATATTGATAACAATCCTGAAGATGAAGGAACGTTAGAACCGAAACATTTTTTTGCTCGTGTCGGCGAACAAAATGGTGGATAATGTTCTAATGATTCCCATAACACTGAGTTGAAATTTGAGTTTAGCTATGTTTGTTGGTGACCAGCATCAAGATGCTCATGAATTTCTCCATTTCCTCTTATCAGAGTTTTCGGATCGCGTCAATTTGCAACTCGGTGACGCAGGCCCTGAAAATTGGATAGAGTTGCTGTTCGAAGGTATTTTAACAAACAATATGCGGTGCCTACGCTGTGATGCAACAACAAGTCGAGATGAAAAAGTATCTTATGTTAATTTGGGTGTCGTCTTTGAAATAACTTCATGTAGTTTCTGGACCTATCTGTTAACATTACCAACCATTCATCTTTATATTCGTGTTTGAAAGAATTCGGAAGACCTGAATTATTATCGCAAGACTGTAAATTTAGATGCTCGGAATGTTTTTCGTTGCAGGAGGCGTACAAGGTTCGTAATTTTTTCTGCTGATCATGTATTTCTTGATATTCATTTGTAGTGGATGCAAGTAAAGAAGCAACCAGAGATTCTCATATGCCATCTCAAACGGTTCAAATATAGTGACGACTTAGAGCTTAACAAGCTTTGCTACCGCGTCTGCTTTTCAGAGCAATTACGACTTCCTAACCTATGCAAAGACGCTGAATCTTACTTGTACGAGTTGTTCGCAATCGGTAAGGTGCATATGGGTATTTCCCCATTCTCAGCTAAGCATTACGTATAGTTGTCCATATAGGAGCTGTGTCTTCCCATGGACATTATGTTGCCGTTGTTCGCAAAAACGACCATTGGCACTTGTACGATGATCACATCATCCGACAGCTTCCTGATAACTGTTTATCTAACTTTTTTGGATCCCATGGCCAAGGCGACCATAGCGATGGGTATATTTTATTTTATCAGCACACTCAATCTGATAAAAACTCTTAAAAAGTCAGTGCAGATCTTAGAACTTTAAGGTTAGATCTTCTTGTTCAGATTTTTGCCTCCTCGCATCGATAAGGTTACAAACATCATGGCAAGAGTGACCACTGCCAAGTAATTCGCCATGCTCCTCCCATACGAATTTTCCAAATTCATGTTTTTCTGCTTGGATACCACTCCAGTAATCAAGGAAACCACAGCCAATGTGATAATATTCGTGCCCATAGCGCTGTGAGACCGATGCAACCATGCCCGGGCCTTATATAGCGTTCTACATTACGAAAACGTCACACTCAATTTGGTAGAAGTCCACTGCCGCAGATAAATGATCACTCACAAACACGGTACGTCCCAAGCGATAACAGCAGTTCCCGCTTGCAGAGACATAAGAACGACAGTCGAAAGTCCCATCCACGAATGAACTGTTGAAAAGTGGGGTTTTTCGTTATCAGAATGGGCAAGTATGGCAACAACAACGCCCACCAGCATCAATGCTAGTGACAATAAGTTCATTGACCGATGTAAAGTTTTGGATTTTGTCCGATTTGAGAGAAACAATGAGAAGAATATAGAGGCTATTAGGAATATATTAGGAAATGGATCTCAAACATTAATCGTTATTGAGTCAAAACGCACCAGTCATGGTAAGGGAGACAGCAATGATGCACAGAAGAATATGCCAATTGAAAAAGAGGGGAGACCCTCTGCAAGTGACACCACCAAGAGAAGAAGTCAGTGAAATCGCTGAACATGCAACGAGAGTGTTAGTGACAGCGACCAACCAATTGTAGGCGGACGACATAATTGATTATGGAAAAAGCTGCAGGCCAGGTGAATTGGCATTAAAAAAGAAACAGTGTAACAGAAAGAATGTGGACGTGGACAGTACGTGGACCGTCAGTGAACAGGAAGTTCCTGAGGAGTCGGATATTAAGCTGCCAGAAATGGGCCAGGTTGCCCCCTGAAGCTATAAGGTCGGCCAAAAAGCAAAAGTATGCCCCACATCAGGCTTGAACTGATGACCTTTGGCTTATTAGACCAATGCTCTACCAACTGAGCTAGCAGGGCTATTTACATGCGAAACATTGCGAGCACTCAAAATCTGCGATAGAGCATTTTGGTAATGGTGCATCGTATCGTTGAAAAAGGTGGATCACCGATTCCTCATTTAGACGATCTACTGGTTACTCCATCAACTCTTTCGCTGAAAAGTCATTGTTATAGATGCAGCACATTGTTTTACGAACCGTTGGTTTTGTTCTGTATATCTGCAACTCTATTCTCGGTAGGGCAAGACTCTGACATAATAACGTTCACACACACACAAACCATTGGACAGAAAACAAAGAGTGACATGATGCTAGTTCCGATCACTATGATGTGGACTATGTGTCATCTATTATCAATATTGAAAGCACCACATGTCCATTACCTGGGCCTACATAAAACCAAACTGCAGCCCGACTGGTTTTTTCACCAGAAATTTCTTCCCCAGGAAAGCACTCTTTGATACCGAATATCTCTGTGCATCGTTAACCTCAGTTCCCCCAAAAGTCATCGCTCGAAACAAAGGGCTATACAGCGGATAAGGTTGCAGTAACAAAGCGGGTGATGACCCATATTCGGCTGTGATACAACACGATAAACGTTACAGCCCACATACAGGTACAGTACGGGTGCCACTTACACCATCAGAATGTGTGTGTGTGAGAGAGTGTTACACCTGGTGCAGTGTATATCTGAATTCTGGCTTGGACCCCCCCCTATCATATGAATAAGGCCAATCCATAGCTGCATTGATTTTCGAGGACATTGACAGCCAGGGGCCAATTCGCTCGGCCCCCACTCATCGTCCGCTGGCAAGGAACGACGTCAAGTCCGCTAGTGCCGCTTAGGCCAAGGCCACCGGACGAACCCGGATAGCCAAGGTCACCATCGTTTGTGAATGGCTCTTACTGAGGCGAGCTCATCTGCCAACACACCATTGTCAAAACACCACAACAGCAAACCTGCTTTGGATGTTGTTGATACAGAGAACGCAGGCTCGTTCAGCTGGGCGCAGCGACGGCGGAATAATCGACAGGATATCGACGAATTTCGAAAAGTAGAACAGTTAATCAATGGCTCTAGTGAAAATATTCCATCTACCAGATTACATATAGATAAAATATGTAGAAAATCTAAGGTAACCATTATCCCGGCAAGTCTGTTTCGATATATTCTCGATTAAACGCATGGTGTTTAGCCAAACGATGTGTCAAAGTCAGGGTTAGTGGATAGATTTTATCAGACGGCCCCAGTTCGTGCAGCTCAACCTTCAGAAGATTGTCGGGGGCTAGTCCCAGGTTTAGAGTCGCGTCGAGAACTCAACGCAACTGTCAAAGCCGAGCTCGCGACGTTAAGATCAAAGGTCCATCCTATTTTTTAATCGACGTGCAACTGACTTCAAAATAGGTCAACTCTTTAACTGCTGACTTAAGCGCCGCTCAAAGCAAAATTAGGCAACATGATGCCAATGCAATCGCCGCCTCCGATTTCTCCCTCTTGGCAAAGCAAAATGCGAAGCTTCGAGAGAAGAATCGGGAATTAACTTATCAAGTAAGAAAAAAAATCATGATTTTTAACAACTTTGAAATGATGGCTTAGGTTAAGCAAAGCTTAGAAAGAGCAAACTCAAGCTCTGATGAATTGCGAAAAGAACAATTGGCGTTAGAAGAAGCGAAAATCAGGCATAATAAAGAGGTATAGTATCCGTTTGAAAATCCTGAAGATTGATTAATCTCATGTTCTTCAGATGAGAAAACAAAAAGCAGAACTAGATAAGCAGGCGCAACTGATGTTATCAGCACGATTGCCAGATCGAACCAGCCGCGAACGGTAAGCAACTTGTGTACCAAGTTCCAACCATAAATCCGAACGCTTCTTGTAGTGTCGAGCAATCAGAGCAAATGATGGCCGCTTTGCAAGACAAAGCGCAGGCTACTATTTCTAAACTGAAAGCTGAAGTATCAAGGCAAAAGGTTTGTCTTCTTGAGTTTCCATGTTTTGCAGCACGATTTAGGGTGTTTTTTAGCTGGAAATCGAAAAGTTAAAAGATTCAAATGCACAGTTGAAAGCCGAGTTGCAGGTCGTCGAAGCTCAAAGAATCCAGGGTTGGTCGATAAAATCTGAACCAACCGAAATGTCTGGAAAAAAGACCTCGTCAGCCAAAGTTCAGCATCATCGCGACACGATATCAACGTTGTCTTCAAAAGAAGAACTACACCATACGACGGTATAACCTTGATTTTTGAGCCAAATCTTTGTTCAAATTTACTTCCGAACAACTTAGGTTCATCCAAATGGTATTGTCGAAACATGCTATCCTGATGGTGGAAAAATGATTGAGTTTCCCAACGGCGCTGTAAAAACCGTCGATGCCAAAGGTTGCATTTGTATCAAATTCTCCAATGGTGATCAGCGAAAAGTATATCTAGCTTTCCTACTATTTCAATAACTGACGTCCAAATAGATTTTTTCTGACCGTGAGGAATATCATTACGAAGCTGATCGTATACTTC
>OUQQ01000226.1:0-11882 GCA_900404475.1 Spongospora subterranea | reverse complement strand
TACTTCATGTGACCCTAACTAATGGGATCCAAACGTTTGAGTTTCCCAATGGCCAGAAAGAAACCCATTTTGTCGACGGAAGCAAAAAAATCAACTTTCCCGGTTTGATTTGGCTATATTATGATCATCCTTCTTTTGACGATATGTTAGATGGTGTTGTTAAACTGGTTCAGGCCAATGGTGACGAAGAAGTCAGGTTCGCTAATGGGCTAGTGCATCAGGTTATTGAAGGGAAAGTCTGTGTCCATTACTCGGAAGTCAGTGTTGCGGAATTTTGTGGGCATTCATTCATTTAAATAGTTAACAGCCCTCCATTGTGAGGCCCAACATAAGCCCAATTGACAGAGCGTTCCTTGATTCCCAACAGACATCCAGCAAACCCGTATCGGACGGGATGTTTTATTGATATATTTATTTTTATTATATATATGTAAAAAAATTAGAGATATTTAATGCTTTTCTGCGGTTCGATTGTCTTTTGGCAGTGATTCATTCTTGGGTCAAGAAAAATGCGCAGTCTGGGTCCGTTTTCGAACTTCAGGCTTGCCGGATTTTGCCACACCAAGCAGGATGGCAGATTTGTCGAGTCTCTGCCATGTTTGTTCCCAAGAGCCAGCAAAATATAAATGTAGTAAATGCCGGATAGTCAAGTATTGCTCAGTTTCGTGCTATAAGAGGCATACTAAGGACACGTGCCAGGCGGAAGTGTCAATTTCTGATACGCCCCAGTCGGTGAAAGCAGTGTCCATAGACACCAACCCTGCATTAAGCGGTGTACTATGCGCAAAGTTACGTAAGTCGAACGACAATTAGGCTTGGCAAAGAGGCAGAAAATCACTCACATTGTGTAGTAAATTCGGTGGAATTGAAAAATGCTCTATCTGATTCCCGGCTTCGCTTCGTTTTGAAGGAAATTATCCAGTCGAAAAATCCAAGAAACTGCTTAATCGATCATATGAAGCAAGATCGTGATTTTTCCCAGTTCATTGAACAAATGCTAACGGCAATTGAATATACTGATGAATAATATTGTTTAGACAGACACTTTGTTCGTAATCATTGTTAATTCACAAATACTCATATGTATGTGCTTTCGCTGCCTCGAAAGATTCGAGCCATTGAACTTTTCCGTTTACAACGGACCAGAATTCAGTTGCAGCGTTGGACTGCGAAACAGTCAATAAATAAGTTACAGTTAGATTTCTTTTGGGTACCAAAAAGTGTTGATCGTGACTAATCAACAGCGCCCCACCAGTGAAAGTCGTTAGCGCATTCAACAGTCCATCGACCGTTTCTAGATCCATGTGATTTGTAGGTTCATCCATAATAATCAGATGCGGTTTCGACATCTACAGATAAGACTCAGTTTGTGACTGAGTAAAAACAAAGAAGCATGCCTAACAGTAATTTTCGCGAAAGCAACACGACTTTTTTGCCCTCCAGAAAGGGTCCCTATGGTTTGGACAGCTAGATCTCCGTTGATACCTAATATCCACAGTTAGACTCTTAGTGAATGCCTGGGAGGTGATACGAATTTACCGAATCGCCCCAAATGAGCACGGATTTGTTGAGCTTCATATTTGGGGAAGATTTTTCGGAAATGCTCGAGAGCGCATTGACTTAGATCTAATTGGTCTACATGATGCTGTGTGAACACTTCAACCCGGGCGTTTGGATTATTCCAGACACTCCCGGAAAGTGGCGACAACTCTCCTATCAGAGGATATAAGGATATAAGGTATATAAACTGCTAGATAAAAAGACTAAATTCATACCAGTCATCAATTTGACTAAAGTAGTTTTTCCGCAACCATTTGCCCCTAAGTAAAATTACTCAACGAAGTGGCAATGTGAAATATTGTGGAGTTACCAATGACGCCGATACGTGAGTCCATATCGAGTCGTATATTGACGGTATCCAACAACGGCTTTGGGGCATCGCTTTTGTAGTCAAAGACAACATCGTCAAACTGAGGAATTTTTCAAACTTGTATTGCCATGTCATGATCCACATACCTGAATAATATGTTTTTGCAGAGGTTCAGGGTCAGGAAAGTCCAACCGAAAGAGGGAATCCTGTTGTAAAGACTCAGAACATCACTCGTTGAAAGTTGACAACAATACCTCTTCAATATCGTCGATGACTCCGAGTTTTTCCATTGCTTTGATGCCTGCCATATTTCTTGGCGTCAATATTGAGACCTGGGTACTGAAAAGGCTTACGCGATTGAACCAGTCGCGCCCGGTTGGCGTTGTATCTGAAACGGTCGATAAACGTCTGCATATGCCTACGCTTACGATCATTTGCTTCATGTTGCTAAAGTACAAATTAGGAATGATTTCAAGTAAGTTAACAGGCCAACTTTATGTTGCTGCTTCCTGGCGTCAGCGCGAATCTTTTCAAATGAATCATAGTTCCCTTTGTAATACGTGAGTGTACGATTATCCTAAACAGAGTCGTGAGCACGACGGTTCAACAAATGTGTTAACTGACCTGGTGGACGACATCAGTTACAACATTGTTGATGAACACTCTATCGTGAGACACGACTACAAGTGTTGACGAAATGTCACAGAGATACTTCTCGAGCCATAGGACGGCGGGAAAATCCAAGTGCTGATACGATTATTGTTAAATTCTGATGTTGGACATAAAAAAGCTAAGCTTGTCACATTTGTAGGCTCATCGAGTAAAAGAAGATCGGGAGTCAAAAATAAGGCTGTGGCTAAAGCGACCCTCATCCGCCAACCACCAGAGAGTGACTTTGTTGGAGCGATCGTCATGGCTGGAGTGAACTGTAAGCCAGCGAGAATCGTGGCTGCACGAGCTTCCGCCCCCTAACCAGCATCAAATCAGCGAAGTAGATCTTTGAAAGAGTTTCAGCTACCCAGGCGTCAATATCTCGTAAACGAGCATATACGGAAGCCAATTCATCAGCCCTGTCAGGATCTGCATTTAGGCAGATTCAGTTAATGACATAATCATCGAAACGGTGCAACCTTCGCTAAGAAGTGCTTCTTTTTTCAACAGCGCCGCCCTTTCAACATCAGCGTTGATCACCCAATCAATAACTGATATCTACAAAAAACTTTTTCACATAGAGGATTACGGCGAAATTGAGAATTGCTGACATCTGTACCAGTCACTTCTTGCTCGACATAAAGCACTCTGACATGAGCAGGGAATCCTTTAACTTCATATGCAGATATTGCTTTTAACAGTGTCGATTTGCCGATACCATTGCGACCGCATAATCCATATCTGTGAACTGTCAGTGCGCGTTCCAGGTCCGTTCATTATTCAACCTTCTTCCGGAAGCAAATCTTAACGCAGCGTCATCAAGCAGATCCATACCGCCACCAATCGCCGGTAAGGAAAAATTGGGGACAATTACATCTTTGTTTCCCGAAGCGGAGCCTGATGCTTGCATTGCAAGCACCTTCAGGGCTAAAAGAGTTGAGGCTTCTTTGTCGGCCTCATTTTGGGCATCTAATTGTTTCTGCTTGTATTCAGCTTCTTTAGCAGCCCGAATCCTATAAACATCTCAAATGAATCATGAGCAATCGGGGTTGACAATCAATCTTCACCTGGATTTTTCGTCTTTGATAGCTCGCTTTCTAGGATCTTCTTTCATACTTTCGACAATACGGTGAGCATCCTGTACATCGCCAGAACTATTACTACAGAGACAGACAAAGTGCTGGTAGAGAAATACAAACTCTGGCAACTCTATCACGCATGGACACTCTCTTTTCTGACGAATTAGCAGATGCTGATGCGAGATCCGATAGTTTGGTTCCGTTAAGTTTGTCAACACGGACTCTGTTAAAAGGTATAACGAACTCGCCATTGAAATGATCAACCCAGACGGTTAACGCATTGTCGAGCGATTTGATGATAGTTGCAGGATACCACATATCATCAGATTGATGACGAATAAGAACTGCCTGACCGACTATAACATCCCCTATTGGCTCTGCAACATCCTCTTCCTCCACGGCTTCATCACAGAGAGTGTCCAGTTTCTGGAACCAAATACCGTATCAATTATCCATCGGGTTTGGAACGGCAAATCGTACCGGGTCTATACCCAGCCTTTTGAATATTGACTGGCACATCGTCGTGGCAATCTCGGCATCGGCAGCTGCGTCGTAATCAACCAACGATAGAGCGAGGGCACTCGCAGTATTCAGAATGGACGGTTCATCACAGGCAATAGCGGCAAGGTAAGTAACCACCTCCTCATCGAGATCAGGGCATTCCGATTGTATCGCGTGTTGCCATTGTTTATGGTCGACCAAAGGCGGGCCCATTATCAGGACGAACGAATCAACAATGATCCCTAACACGGACCTGATGGGATTCCCTTTCCTGGATCGAAGTCCGCGCACCGACACCTCTGCATCTGCGATACCGAGGGGCTCCACCACACCCGAATAACCTCACCTACGGACACCCCCCGCTTCACGATACTGCAGCTTCCGATCGTTATAGGTCAACTCCCTGTTTCCCAGTCTGCAGTAACGACATCATCTGCGGTGTATCGAAACGTATCCCATCGGTAGTGAGCGTGCTGTCGGCAGTCGGTATCGTGATCATATCTGCACTTGGGAGGGTTTATCTGCAGTGTATCGTATTATCGTCTCTGTTCCCTCTCTGAACCCTTCATCGATACCGTCATGATCCGTGGTCTTTTGGCTTTATCTCGTCGCTCTGCGTCAACAAAGTCTGTTCCTGGAAGTGAATGCTTTGTTTGGGGCAAAGGTGGAGAGGGGTACTGCAGAATAGCTATAAAATCTTCATTTTGTTGTTTGACTCTGCTCTTCATAGGGCGTTAGGACTCGGAGATCGGAAGGACTGTTCTCTTCCTGAAATCTTAGAGTTCAATAACAAAGATGAAGATGTGACATGTTTCGCTGCCGGTTCTGAGCATTCCTCTGTCATTGATACATCCAATAGATTATGGACATTTGGTATTACTCGATTGTGACAAATGGAACATGTCATCGTACTGATATATTTTTGGATAATGTTCAGGTAAAGCCGATTATGGTCGTCTAGGTATTCCAGGGCAGACAAGCGGCATCGTCCCCGTGCCAACCTTAGTCGATGTGCCGTTAGAGGATGGCGATTACATTATCGGTGTTGATTGCGGTTATTACCATACAGCTGCCGTCAGCAATAATGGTCGAGTATACACCTGGGGATGGGTAAGCCTAGATCACACGTATCATCACCAACCTAAAACAAAAGGTCTGTCCAGGGTGGAAATTGGTATAGTGGATGTGGCGGTTTGGGTCATGGCGATACCAAATCAGTACTCAACCCAAAAATGGTGGAAGCACTGTCAGACATCAACATATCTCAGGTACGAACCAGAGCCGATTGACTTGAAGACGTCTATATCTGTGTTTTCAGGTTCGATGCGGGAAATACCACACTTTAGCGTTGTCAAAAGATGGTACATTATATAGTTGGGGAAGGTAAGGAAAACATTTCTTATCCATTTCGTGGGTGTCTTACAATACGGAATAGAGGAGAGTATGGCCGTCTCGGTCTAAACTCCAATAGCGACGTTCTTGTACCAAAACTTGTTCCAGAGATGAATGACATCGCTCACATAGCGACGTGTAACGCCACATCAGCTGCGATTGACTCGCGTGGTCGTCTATTGTGGGTTTGTAATCATGTCCATTGTCGGTCACATGTCTTATCAGCTGTCTTTCCAACTCTAGCATGTGGGGGAAGAACGATACAGGACAGCTTGGCATTGGAGGATCAAGCAATCTTGTATACCACAGCTTCAAATTCCTTAACCTTTGATTTTGAGTACATTTGTAGGATATGTTCGCCTTGGAACCAGTACCTACTCTGATTGAAGCCTTCAATGATCAGAAAATAGCTGACGTATCATGTTCTGACAGGCACACTGTTGCCTGCACTGGTATAACCATAATATCATCGCCCGGGCTTTGAATTGACGATTCAACAGATGATGGCCGCGTTTATGTTTGGGGAGACCGCCAATGGATGTCTCCGTACGAACTATCATCTTCAGATCTAGGGGTGAGTCTGCACATTGAATGCTTTCGGCTTACTTACACTTTACTTCTAGAATGCTCCCGTTGTTCAAGTTGCTGCTGGGCATAATTTTAGTGCAATTTTAACATCAGCCGGAAATGTTTTCACATGGGGAAGTGGAAGGACCGGTTGTTTAGGCCATGGAGACAAAGATACCGTTCGGGAACCCACGTTTGTGGATGCTTTCGATGGTCGAAATGTGTTATCGATTGTGGTGGGCGCCCATCATGCTGGGGCACTCCTGGAATTCAACCGCACCGATCAATAAAACACTACATACGTGGAAATCAGAGCTGTCACTCCGATCACTCAACTATTAACTGAAGAGAGATTTATACCGATGTAGCTGAATGCCAAAATAGCTGTTCGAACAGTGACATCTGCCTGCCGTATTGACGGATGTGTTCGCCGGCAGATTCGGGAAATAAACATATTTTTCAGTAATCATCGTAATACTGGCTATCGTCAATACCATCAACATCATCATCATATAGCCCTCCCGTTACTTTAAGGTTCTTTCCACCCTTCTTTGCTTTCTTTTTTCCTGTGGATTGCTGCTTTTTCTTGTCGTTGTAAATCACGGTTAAGGATGATCGCAGTTCGTTGACTTCTTCAAAAGAGAGTGGCTCCAGCGATCTTTGGATCAATTCTTTTAAAAACGCCATCCTTCTAGTATTACCTCGCTTCTCAACTTGAAGGCGCGAGGCAACAAGACCCGCAAATGCCCTGTACTCTTCTTCGGTCGAGAGCGCCATCTGCTCCATACCTTCTGTAAGGAGACGCGGCTTAGTTTGAGATGGACGGGTTTCGCATAGCCCAAACAAATCTTCAGCATCTGCAAGCTTATTGGCACGAATCTGTGCAGCTTGCTGTTCGGGAGTCAGTTCGACAAACTCCTCCTTCCGTAGTGGCGCTTTCCTGATGGGCGCGGGCTTGGTTTTGGAAGGCGGGACAGCTACTTTCGGGGGTGGAGCGGAGTCTTCGTCTTCACTTGATGCGTCCCAATCGCCATCCACAACCTGATACCGACTGTTCACAACCAATTCAATCGACTTCTAAAAATAAAGAGATATACCGCCGCTTTAGCAATGCCGTCATCGACAATGGCGGCTTGGCCCCGTTCCCATTGCTCCTCGGCCATGCGCCAATTCACCTCACGACGTGATCTTAACCGCCTGGGGTCTGGACAACGGTGTCGCCAGGGAGAATGCCGGCAGCGGACTCCGCACGGGATATACACACTTTTGGTGATGTCTGGAGACTGGACAGGCTCCTCCCCAATGGAGATGGAGTTTTACTTTTGTGGTTCCGTCCTGTACTTACAGCAAAACTTTTATTGATTCCATTAAACAGTGTCTAATGTGTTTTGAAGCAAATTGATCCGCCTCGGCTTAGCTTTTTCACACAATGGACTTATCGACGCGATTCTCAACAATTGAGCGATGTTTTGAGTATTGTACAGATTTATAACTCGATTACGGTATGGGGACACAGCTCATGGCGATACTATCCCACAATACATATTCATGTATACCGGTACTATAGAAGTTGATTATCCATCCCAGGCAACCACACAATCTACCGGGGTTGGGTCGCCCATTTATCACCCCGCGCCACCCCCCACCCCGCCTTCACTTGTCTGGCGTTACCACACCGGTGACCATCGTCATGCTGTTCAATGGCCGGGTTGCAGTCGTCACTGGCGCCTCTCGTGGGATTGGCAGATCGATCGCGGAATCGCTGGCGGGGGATGGGGCGACGGTCGCCGTATTGTCACGATCACTGGACGCAGCGTCCAGCGTCGCCAGAGCATTACCCAGGATTTGTGAGTCATATCAACCGCCAACCATGTCGCTGCGGTTTCAATGGCGCTGGCCTTAGGCCCTGATAGTCATAAAGGGTATGAGTGTGATGTTCTGAATATCGAAGAAGCCAGGTCGTGCCTAAAGCATATCCTCACTGACCTAGGACCTCCAACCTTGTTGTACTGAGACACGTTTTTGTAATAACTTCAATCATTTCTCTCAATTTTTCCGGATAGAGTGAATAATATTGGGGAAACGAGTGATGGTTTGATTATCAACCAAGGAATCGACGAGTTTGAGGCGGCGATACGAGTCAATCTCACATCAGCGTGGATCATGTCGAAACTCGTGATCCGTTCGATGATCAGGTGCAAAACGGGGTCAATTGTCCATCTTGGCAGCACAGTCGGTTTGCGATTGCCGTCAAGCGCGGGTCATCTGTCATGGCGTCTTTCTCAGGCCCCCCGATTTGTTTAGGTTGTGATGGTCAAGCTGGGCAGATTGCCTATTCGTCGGCCAAAGGTAATGCAGTTAACGTATCCAGTAATTTATCGGTTGCAATTCTGATGTCGTAGCAGCTGGTCTAATAGGTGAAAATTTGAGCCATTAGCAACTGGATTCGGCAGCGTGGGCCCTGACCACCAGTTAACAGGAATGACCAAATCGATGGCGAAAGAGTTTGGCCGGAAAGGGATTCGTGTAAATATGGTTGCGCCTGGATATATCAACACCGACATGACCAACGGTCGGATTGACAATTTGGTTGTTCGGATTCGCGTCAACGACTAACGCCTAGGCGGGTATAGATTTTAGTCCAGCGCTGAAGAAGTCGATAATCGATAATACGCCACTGCAACGTATAGGGAGTTCTGAAGACGTGGCCTCCTTGGTCAGATTCCTACTCAGCGATCAAGCATCCTTCATTACCGGTCAATGCATTCGAGTCGATGGAGGTCTATCCATGCCGTTAATGTAAATCTAATTTTTTTCTCCGCCTGTTGAGCCTTTGCCAGTCGAACGCCAAACTTTTGTCGCCGTTTGCGTTGCAACAACTGTGAGGACGCCGGCTCTTAGACACGGAGATTGAATCCTGACACACACGCCTTGTCAAACCGATTCTTGTGGTCCATATGCCATCCCTTCATTACACATTTTTGGACAGGGCCCGTTGGTCGGTTTCGTCAATCAGCCCACCTTCAATTCATGGGTTGTATGAATCTCAATTGCGATCATCTTAGACTGAATGGCGTCTTTTGTAAATTGGGAACTGCCCCTTAGTGTCCTTTGTTCGCTTGCCCATTCTTCCATGCGTTGACCACGATTTTGCTCCTCGGTTGTCTTCGAAAAAGTCGAACGGTTTTGCCCTGCTCGATTACCGATCTGCCTTGACCAGTTGTCGCAGCCAAATGACGCGGCGCATAATGATTTCACTTTCGGTATCTGCTAACGACAGTGCCACTCCCGTTCCAAAGTCTTATCGTCTTAAGCGTCACAATCTTGGCCCGTCCGGCGACGTATCCTGTGCGTGATCGCCGCCTATCGGTGTCTTCGGCCCGCCCAGCCCTGTCGCTTGTTCAAGTTTCCGAACCTGGCTGAAAACGGAGCTCTGAGCCAGATGGCGCTATGAATCCCTCGGTAGTCACAGCGTTACCATCAAACCGGATCTTGTGACCCATTCCTGGGTCCCTCACCTGCCCGAGTGCCGTGCTGCGCTTCGAGACGTGAAGGGCAACGGGAATGTGTCAGCTGCGTTGCCCCATAAGTGCTATCGATTGCTACAGAGCCTGCGCCGGTGCAGGGTGCCACCACGGGCCTCGCTTTCTGGACAGTAATCGGTCAACACCTGGAGGGGATCTGGCACCATCGACTGGATGTCGATGGTGTTTGCTCTACGGCCAGACCATTCTGAGCTGTAATTGATGAATCGTTTCTGACGACGACGACGGCGGCGACAACGTGCGTGGGTGCGTTTGACATAGTTCGTCGTCGAGCGGCATCGCCTTTCGATCATCGTCGGATCTGATGGTGCTCAGCTGGTAGGGGTTTGCATCGTCAATGATGGGGCGTTTGCGGCTTGGGACTGTGCTGATCCTGGATTCTCATCCTTGAAAGCGTGAACCTTCCTGACGAGATGACGGACGTACCGTCTTCTGAAGAACAAGGATGAACTATAACCGCTTTCGCATGGGTCGATGAAATGAAAGGCGGAACGACTTCGTGGTCGATACGTCCGACTAGTATCATCCGCCTATCAGAACAGTTCGTTGCACTCCTGATCACCGATTGGTGTCCCTCCCGAGTTCAGCGCCCGAATCAAAATCGGGTCTGCCCACTTGACGAACATTGCCGATGGGCGAAACACCACCCTGACCCACTCCTGTAATCTCAATTTCATCGCCTAAGCGCGTCAAGAGTCGTCCACTGGAGTTGCGTTGATGAGTTCTGGCGCACAGTTCTTAACGCGCGTTGGCCATGAACTTAGACCATCGACGTGGGTCAGGGTGATGTTTCGTCCGTTGGCAATATCAGTTAGTCGAACAGACTTGATTCTGATCAGGACGGGTCGCAGCTGTAATCGTGCATGATGCTTGTGGGGATGGTCTCGCCGTCTGACAATCGGTCAGGGAGAACCGGGAAGGAATGCTTGTTCTGACAACAACGTCGAGCAATATCGGACCCGAATCGCGCGGCCATCGTGGACTGGCCTTGGAAGCGTTTTAGTGATTTCTAATAAGATTCTGTTTTTCAGCCGCGACAACTCGTCATCGATCTGTGTGATGAACACGCGCTCGGACCAACGTTGATGAGGTTGTGGCGATGGTCGGGTACCTGACGATCATACCCGATCACCCGACTGAAACAATCGTTTTTCGATTTTGGGGATCAGAAACAGGAGCGCAGAGAGTGAGAGAGAGAAAGCAGTCGCTCGGTTCACCCTCATGGCGCTACTGCAGATTCCCATCAGCGGGCCGTCGTCACGCGCGTCGCCCCATGTACGGGCGCCCGTCCACGAGGTGAAATCGGCGAAGATGGCGACGATGCTAAGGGAGGAGACGGGTCGTCTGATCAAGGTCCTGGATATACTGCTGTCGTCCATCTATCACATGTCGTATATCGGTCAGCGCCACGCTCCACCCGCGAAACCCGTTAGCGCCACCGTCCCCTGACCCACATTCCAGGGAGCTGGTCGGGGTCCAGCCAGGCGTTATTGCAGGCTAGGGCGGAGACCATGAGGGGTGTTCCCCTGCAGTTTGTCAACATGCTGATCCAACACGCCAACCTGGAGCGATCGCAATCGCCCTCTCATCATCCCAGTAAATCCAACCGCCAACAGGTCTGGTCGTTTTCCGCAGGTGATGAAACGCCTTTAGGTCTGATCTCAACGGAATCACTGCGACGGTCGACGTCGTCGTTGGGGAAAATGCTACTTCAGGACACTCAATTGTCGCAAATGTAGTGGATTTATAGTGTCGAGAACACGCGCGCCCGGTTCTAACAGCGGTCAGACGCACAGGCTCCGCGATTGTTTTCGGCCACGATCGCCCGACCTCAAGGATTTCGTCGAACTGCTCGCCAACCTGCGCGAGATGACCATCAGCAACCTAACGCGAATTGAGACGGCCGACACATCGGTGAACAACCTGCTGGAGCAGGCGTCCAGTAAGGAGCACAAGGAGAATATCACAGCGCGACATGTTCAGGAACAAATCGAAATTCGCAGGTGCAAACGATTTCAGCGATTGTTTGTGGCTTTTTGGTTTTCTGGCACACAATGACCAGGATCATTACAGGAAGGCGATAACGGAAACGCTAGACAGTAAAGTGAAATACATCGAGGCGCTGAATCGTCGACTGGATCAGGTGAATACGCAACGGAACGAGGCGCGCGAGAAGATCGCGGATTTGAGCGAGAAAGGCGTCAATGAGCCGTTGCCCTATTACCAGCAGAAGCGAACCAATCTGCTGACCGAGGTACACTTGGGATTGGGGAGGGG
>OUQQ01000281.1:0-14594 GCA_900404475.1 Spongospora subterranea | reverse complement strand
CTGTCAAGGCGTAACAAACGTATGGAGTTATGAGCAGCAAAACAACAATTACCCGAAAAGCATTTTGATGGTAAATCCTGGAGATAATCGTAAAACTATCGAGAGTGGATATATTAGCAAAAAGGAGTTGGAGAATGAAAAGAAGGAGATCGGGATGATCAAACACGCAATTAACATGAAAAAAAGGCTATTAGAGTTATGGAGTCTGGAGAATCCATTATGGCACATGAGCATGATTACGCATGGGGACAATCAGAAAGACGGCGCATCGTTATTGTGCATTGAGAAAGACGATGGCGGCAATGATGTAATGGGTCAGTACCAGAGGCGGTCAAGGTTCAAAGGCGTTTATCGGATTGGTAATGGGGGGCTCATACCAGGGCAATTGCCAATGAGGACCCTGTCGGCAACTGACTCGTCGTGTCACCAGGTACACATGGCGATGGCGACACAGGGGTTCCCGATCTGGAGGTGCTACCGGATCACCCGTCGTATCGTGACGGTGACGGTGACTGTGACCAATGGTTACAGGGACAGACGTCACAGCCATCGCCATTGCAACACGCCATCATTGATCTCATACCTGATATCCGCCCAAGCACCATTATATCGCATATGCTCTATCAAGATATGGGCCCATTTGCACCGTATAATATATAGATTATAGCGTCGCTCGCTCTCCCTCGTGCAACTATTGCAGTCCAACGGATGCCAGCCAAAATGCGAAGTGCTGTGCTTCTAACTGAATTGGGGAACAAAGGTCTACGGACAAAACTGTTTTTCACCTACAATGTTCCAACATGAAAAAATCGATAGTTTGAGTGCCCATAAGTCAGTCAATAATTCGAATTTACATTTTCTAAGTCAATCAACCTTCTCAAAATTGCAAATGTAATCATTCAGTTGTAATCCGAGTTTGTTTCTGTATCACAAAAGACAGTGCAGTCGATCTGTGATTCGGTTGTTTCTTTGTGAAACAGCGTAACCATTAGGGTAAACCTCGTTGGGTATTCCGACTCCGATTGGCCGGACGATCTCGACACACGGCGCTCAACTTCGGGGACATATTCTTTTGAGTGATTGCCCTGTTTAACAAAGAGCAAAGCGGCAGACATCGACCGCACTGTCTTCTTGTGAAGCACAAAGAAACACTCTGTAGTTCCGCGCAGAGTCTATCAAGATACGTTCAGTTTATCATCGGGACAAGATGTCGTGGGAATGGGGTACGCGAGCCATGCATTCCGTACTGATTTTAAAAAATTCGACGACATACCGTTTTGTGAGATGAACACAGTCTGCTTCGCGGCGTGACGGTCAACACTATTGCCGATGATTGAGAAATTGAGGGGTCGATTGAGATTGGAAGTGAACAGGCGATGATCGCTGACGATAGTGCCGTCCTCGCGGCGCTTGCAATGGTGCGTACGAATAAAAGCAGAGAGGAACGGGGACTGGGGAAGAGCGCCCCTCGCGTTTTGTTTACATTTGATATATCTATACCCAATGGTACCTTGTAAAGGCCCTTTCTATGCAGACATATCAACAATTTTCACTACAATATTCCGAAGCGCGGCACTTGGAGTACATGATGAGTTTTGAGCAACATTTGTAACGATACACTCCGTAGTGGTACTGTACTACTGCAATGACCGTCTCTCTACACCAGAAGGGTGACCAGTAATGTATCAAAGTAGCTCATAGCCGTTCATTCGGGACTGGAGTCGATCAACATTAATCACATTCTGCCGTCATGGCTAGGAGCTCGCCCCAGTTCCGTTCCCCATTGCCTGACCCTGGCATGTCGTCATCGGCCGCGCTGGAACTGTTTGCCAGACACACATTGTCGTCATTTAGGGAGCCCGCGTCGCGCCATGTTATCGTAATTGGCGCCGGGATCTCGGGTCTGGTAGCCGGGCAAAGGCTAAAGGCGTATGGGTATAAAGTGACAATATTAGAGGCGCGTGACAGATGTAGGATATTTGGGACATAACGCGCTTCAAAGAGTAAATGACTAGGACAACAGGTGGAGGCAGAATATGCACTGAACCTAACGGTGTCGACCTATCATCGAATTATGTCGATTATGTATCTCATAATCCCTTACTACAATTGATTCGAGACTTTGAAATTGCATTGGATCTGCTAATTCCCATCAAAGCCAATTCATCGATTAGGTAAATAGTGTTTGTCACCACAATTGCGCGTTGTATTCATGGGAGCGGCTTAATAATCAGTTGTCCACCATCATCGTCACCGTTATCGCTGAGTTGGTTAAACGGTGGTCATACGACTATAATATCGCGATTATCGTCCGCCCTGGATATTCAGTACAATACGGTGGTTAGGAGCGTGAATCATCAAATCAGCCAAGTGGTTGTGGGCATTTCGTCTGGCCAACATCTTTACTGCGATGCTGTGGTTTCTACCATACCTCCTCCTGTATTGACTGTAGATCAATAGCACCTCAACTCCTTTAAGTTCGAACTGACACCATTTAGAGCGGGTTAGTCTTGTTTCAACCCCCGTTGAGTTCCACTCAAATGCATGGGTTGGCTCAAGTAAAAATGGCGACTTTGAACAACGTTATCGTTGAATTTCCTCACGTATTCTGGCCGATTGACGGCGACGTGTTCACCACATCATCTGGGGCCCAGTTCCATAGTTTAGCGCGCACTGCTAAACTCCCTATTCTTATCCATTCAACTAGCGATCCTACTTTTGAATCGGTCAGAATTTCATATCGTTTGTGCTGGCTTATTTCATATTATATGCCAACCGATTAGGTAGATGTTGATCGGGCGGTGTCTATCGTTATGTCTCATCTGGCCAGCGATTTCACTGGTGCGCTCCCTGAACCTGTCAGCGCTATTCGCACAGCTTGGCTCGCTGATGAGTTTTCCTTTGGAGCATATCCGATTAAGTCAGCACTGGAGCTATGAAATCTGTTATTTGCTAATGCGTGTGCAGTTCATCGTTGCCCGTGAACGGACCCATGTGGTGGGAAAGGACGCAGATTCGTTCGCCACTATTTTTCGCTGGAGACGCATGTACCAGGGAGAATCAAGGCAACGTCCAATCGGCCGTGTCATCTGGGATAGTGACATCCCGTCTTGTGCATGAGTTTCTAGGAAGGTCACTTATGACATTATTGGCTGCGCCGCCACCGCCTCTTTCCGTTGCCTCAAATGCGTTAGTCAAAGATTTTTGTCCGCCTTTCGTTCTTCCATTCTAATTTATCCCCACTAGAGCAAGTGTATTACCGCTGTCGTTGGATTCCAATTCCGTTTCTTCTCCGGTTCCCGAACTGTCGCCGTCGATTTTTTTTCAAAATTCTCCCACCAAATTCTTCCCCGTTTCAACTCCCGCTCCTCCATCGCCTCCGATTATAGTTTCTGCAGCTCCTCCCCCTTCTTCCACGTCGTCATCGCTAGTTGCCCCGGCGAAATTTGTTGATGAGCTTCCCTCAGATATTTTTGAACCAGTGGATGGTTACGTCAGCGAAGCCAGCTCTCGGCGTCATGACCCTAATTTGGTTCATGACCGGCCACATTTATCCCGTGCTGAAAAGGTAATTCTTTGTTATCAATCAATGTTTTTCGAACATTCACGGCACATACAGATGATATATAAGTTTATTCGCCATTCCGTAGACAAATACGAGACCACACTTTCAACAAAACAAAGGAAATCAATTGTTCGTCGAGCGACTGCTCGTGTCTTAGCAGAATGGAGGGAGAAAGGGTCACCCGACGAGTATTTGAATAAGGGAAGAAAAGTCAGGATCATTAATCTTGTAAAAAAATACGCCAAGCAGTCTTCTGGTCCCACACGATGAATAAGTGATGGATTACAGAAAATTTTAAATAATTTTATTGTCGATTGAACTTTTCTCCTCGACATCAAGCTCGCTTTGCCTTTCCTTGTATTCATCTCTCCAACTAACCGAAATTCGGTGTTTTGATGTAATTGGGAGAAGTTTAAAACTAGAGGGTTTTTGGTCCTCCGGCAATGTGTAAAACAGAATGCGAGAAGGTGCCAGGTCACTAGTTGATAAATTTTACGGTGCGAAGGAAGCTATCCATGGCTGATCAAGAAATTAGAGTCAATCAAATCAGATTTTAAGCATGATCGTTGAGCATGGCGACGGCACGGTTTTGTTGAAAATGGAACAGCATCGGGTGTACTGTATCTCTGATGAAGTGGTGTCGAGGTATTAGAGGGTGTTGAATTCCCTCTCGCCCTCTCGTTATGGACGTCTATTCCGTTTTCCTTTCTCGAATGTTCACGTCCCCGAAAACATCAATGTGCAATTTATAATCAGATCTAGGAAGTTCGGAAGTTGTTCGTAAAACCTAATGAAGGGCGGACACGATTTCCTCCAAATTGTGTGGTTGTCTTGTTCAATATTCAAGTGATTACCTACTGTGGCCACGTGTGATCGTTGCAAGCAATGCGACTTTCTCACCTAGAATACCCTCGGCGCCGGCCAAACTAATCGGAGACTACAATGCATCGGCTTTTAAACAATGGTAACACATGGGGGTGGCAATCCGCTACTGCCGTCGGGCAATATTTGTTTCAAGTAAACGGTTATCGCAGGGATGATACTTGTGTCGTTCAACGTCTCCACTGTGAATGTGACCATATGGCGCGCCCAAGTTTTCGTTGTTCATTTTCGCTCCTTTGTTAATAGGTGCATGATCCAACATGTGGAATGGCATTCGCCAAAAGCGTTGAAAAAAGGATTGAGTCAAATTTGGTCCGCGAACAACGACGACCTGTAGCGGATTGCTAACACGCATGTGTTGCCCTTAATGTTGATCAGAGTCGATGCAATGAAAGCGCTCAGTAGTTCAACCAGTCATTGCAGAGGCGGCGACTCAATGCAGGCGATGAGATGACCTTGTTTTATAGAAAGAAAAGCAGGAGGCAGACTGTCATATGCCTTCAAATCTGGACAAGCAGCTATGAAGAATTTCTTGTTTGAGCGAGTTCGACAGTTGGTCTTAGGGCTCAGTAGGCGACCAGGGATTTGCAACTTTCGGATCGGCTTTTTCGAAATTTGCTCTTAGAACCTAGAAAAAGGCTAGAAAAAGGCGGGCACCGATTTCCTCCAACTGTTTTGGTTGATCTACATTCAACTTGTCACTTTTAGAACGTTTTGCTGCCGCATTCACGGTAAAACACACACGAGTCTGCACGAGTAAGTCGATCGAACAGTTCAAATGCGGCCTGCTTCAGAACATACAGCGCTCTGCGTAGCCGACCACAATGAGTTTCGGGCGCTGTATGGTCTGAAGCAGGCCGCATTTGAACTGTTCGATCGACTTACTCGTGTGTTGATCGAGGCTAAATATAAGTGCACGGATGCAGACTCGTGTGTGTTTTACCGTGCCTGTTTTGCCCATTTTGCGTCGGGGTGGTGAAACCAACAGTTTTGTTGGGTGTCGAACTCTGTAGGCGACGTTTTGACAAGCTGAGATCGAGCAGTGTCAAGCGTTCAAACTTGACAAAACGGGGCAGGACCGATTCCCTAGACATCCGTGCAGGTGGAAAATTCAGGCTACACGCTTTCCATTATTGCCGAAAACTGGCTGGTCGGTCGTCTGCATGCTAGCGTCCAGCGCCAAGAGCGAGAATAACGTCTTCAATGGAGGAAATACAATTACCGACAAAAGAAAAGTACTTTGGAAAACGTGGATAGTCTACCATGAACCAGCGATCGGGTCAAGTCGGGGTTTGATATTTGGTGTACACCCAACAGTCATCCATCTATCAGTCGGGTTCGGTTGCTACACCAGTGTTGACGTGTAGCCGGGGTGTGTGTACATACCCAACAGTGATCCAACGTTTCGGAGACTCGGTCGGGGTTCGGGTTGTGTATCGGATCGGAGTATGCCCCATCTCCCTAGCGTGGGTCTCGATATGCTCTGCCCGTCTCATTACAATATCTGAAGGACACCTTCCTCCCCCTTGTTGTCATCCTGGGATGGGCTTATTATCTGCCACTCTTCATCGCCTCCCATCATATTTCATTTGACTTTCATCCCTCATTCTTCCCCCTCAATCTGTTTGACGCGTGCCCCACAATAATGATCTCCCTTGGCTAATGACCTTTCCCGTTGGGCCACAAGGGCAAATAATGCCCATCTTCTCTCAGGTCCTAATGGATCATGAGCCCGGTGCTTCATCAACCACTGCCCTCTTTCCCAATCATGATCAAGGGATCACGCCCTCTCCATCTCAACTTGCTCAACTAGAGGCATTAGCCACTGATATGTTCTCACCGAGGTCGTCTCCCTCGGCGCGCTCTTCAGCCCGAGTAGCTTTGACCCCATTCAGCTCATCATTTCAATGTATTATCCCTTGTCAGACAATATTAGATCAATCGTCATCACCAGAGGCGTTATTTTTCGCTCTGACCTCTCTTCACGATCTAATCTCTCTCCATTTCTCTCAACTGACTTCCGCTCAGACTGTATCCCTACGAGGTGCAATCGCCCGTTTCATCACCTCAGCTGCTCGATCGTCTCAGCCCTCTTATATCAAATCTGCCGCAATCAGGTTACTTTCCAGATTAACTAAACTGGCTTGGCTTGATGACCCTGAACATCGACGGATTTGTGAAGTCGTGATCACCCCGATATTATCGACCGACCCCGGTTTAGCCCTGGATATTCTAATGGAATTAATTGAAGATATGTTCAGTACAACTCGTTCGATGACGTTAAATCAGAATCGTCGAACCGCTTCGGCTTTTCGCGTATTTCCTCTTCACGATATCGCCGGTTTGTCGATCGATATGATCAATCGTTGCGTTGGGCCTATTCGTCTTGCTGCGATGAAGGTTTTGTTTCGGGCGTTGAATGCCAATTCGACGGTTCCTTTATCGGAGGAGCCGTTAGATGATCATGGATCATTGATGCTCCCAGATTCATGGGCAAATTCTGTCGCCCGACCTGATCTCATCAAATTAATCGTGTCGTTGGTGACGAGAGACTTATCTGACCCAAATACTGCTGTTCTGATCGGGATTTTATCAGCTCTGGCCCGGATTCGTCGCTCTTTGTGGCCATCCGTTGAAATTCGCCAGCAATGGCTCCAGGAACTCCTGACGACCGTCCAGATTCTGATTCAGAACGCTTCTAATTTACTTTGCAATCAGGAGAATCAGATTCTGATGACGAGATTGCTGTACAATATCAAGGCGACTTTTCAGCTATCGGATCTGGTGGCGCTGTCTAGCGCCAACCATTTTTTTTTGGAGATCTACAATATCACCACGATCGCTTTCACTCAATGGGCAAATCTGCACGCCACAACATTATTGCTCAAGTTTTGGTCGGCGATTGCTAAAGCCAGAAGGTCATCGCCGTCATCGGAGATCGAAATGACAATCGACACCTATATGGGGAAACTGGCGCTCTTGTTTGTTCAAGTCCAATCTGATCCTGTGAACATTCAACGATGCTATCAAGAGCACGAACGCGAAGTGATCGTCGACCAGCTAGAGCATTATCAGACTCTATTCCGACTGAATATGCCCACGATGATGAGTACATGGAAAAATTTGTTTGACAACGCATTGGCTCAGAATCAGGTTTATTGCCAATCGTGGCTAATCGCACTCGGATCCCATATTGTTTCACAACAAAAAACGTATTTGGACAGTCGCTTATCTCAGCTGGACACGGTTCGAGGACAGGGCGACGCCGAGGTGACGTATAGAGTTCTTCAGGTGATGGCGAAAAGCGCTCGTCAACTCAACGCCGAGATTGACATTGAGGTGATGGTGTTCATCGACGAGCTTCGTCAGATGTACCTGGTCGATGGGAGTCGCGTTGTGAGCACTAGTCAACGGTCCATGAACGAATCTGTAAGGATTTTTACGCCATCGCTTTGTGTTCAGCGACTCACTGTTACTGCAGTTTTACGAGAAACTGTCGTCATTGTGCGGTCAGCCAATGTCTTCCCATGTCCTGGCCGCGTCAATCTTATCTTCAATGGGCGGGTTCATCGTTGCCTATGGGAAGAGCAATCATCACGAGCATACCAGGATTGTAGAAATGGCTGGCGATATGATTGAGATATTTACCACTAGTCAATCTGGATTGGCGCTTTTACGAGAGACTAACATTGGGAATATTATCATGTCAACGACTCGGGTAAAATGATTTTTTGAATACCAAAAATGCTTATATCTTCTTGGTAGGAATCGATATCATTACCTTTAAGAAGACGGTTGTTTTCCTGTATTGGGTATTGCCTGATGAGCTCTTTACCTGATCATTTGGAGGACGATGATTACAAGGATTATATGGCACCGCATTGGGATAATCTGTTTAGGGATAGACTGAACGGTATTCGCGATATTGACGACACGACTCTAGCGCGATATCATATCGAAGAAATTGTATCGCTTATCAACGATATTACTGGAATTGTCCATTCGGTCTCAATCCACATGAAATTCGAACACTTTTGGCTTTATTTGGAGCCGTATTCCCCAATGTTATATCGGATCATGTAAGAGCTTATTACTGTTTTATGAGCACCAAATCTGATTGGATGAGTGTCTATTAGGTCAACACATATAAAGTCTGCGAAAAATGTGTCGTCTTTATTAAGGTTACTTCAGGTCATGACCCAACACAATACGAACCCGTTCCGTCAGGGGTCCTGTACTGGATTACAGATGGTTAAAGCGATCGCCCCAGCTCTAATCGTATTTGCCGCCCATGCGATAAGGGAGCCGGATCAGGGGTCTGGAACAGCTGGCGCTTCTCCGACCTCAATTCAATGGCTAAGGTCATCAGCGGCAACACCTTCTAGCCCAATGCATGAAGCTGGTAGCAGTTCAACACCTCGGGAAACACCCGGTGATGAGGACGACGATAGCGTCGCCTGCGTGGAGATGTTCCTCAGTGTTGTTCAATCAATCCTGAGTGGTATTTGGGCAGAAGTTGGTGTGATGGCGCTATATGGGGATATGACGATTCGAGAATTGATCAAACGAGCGCTACAGATGATTGTGCATGGACCAATTCCACTGGCAGATATAGCCGCTATCGCCACCCTAAAGGGTGTCTTTCTCGCGCTATCATTGACCTTAACCGAACAATATATGGAATTGGTCGCTGCTGATCTGGATCAAAATGATCGCCATCAATTTACGATGACCATCGCTTCGGTAGCTATCGATGACGGGGATTCGACGTCTGCCGAATTGCTTGCGAGGATTGTTGGATGGAATCATAATCGAGATTTGAGGAAAAATAACGGGTTTGTTTCTGATGAAAGTGTGTCGCAGTTGATGAACATGGCACTTGATGCTTGTCTGTTTGATGGAGGGGATCCGATCAGGTTTTCGATAATTCTATTACCGATGATGACCAGGAATCAGGAAGGTGTATATAATTACAAGATCAAGTTGTGCCAAGGGAATAATGACCCTAACTCAATTGCAGCGATCAATCAAGCATTTACCAAATTACTTCATGGACTTCACTCGAACATGTCGCTATCTCGTTCGAATCAGTCAATTTTAGCAGAAAATATTCCTCAAGGTCGATTTCTTCTAAGAAAGGCGTATATCAAACCTGTAATAATCTGATTGAGTCTAGAAATCATAACCAATAATCTGGCTTTATATTTTAATGTATTCATGAATAATTTTATTTGTCATTCCTCGACTATTTGGTTATTCTGGTGTGTTGTTTGTGCCTTGAGGTGCCTTGCTTGCAGTGCGCACTCTACTGTGAATGTGCGTTGGGCTACACCCACTGGTAATCAGTTGCCTTAAGGGCTGCGCTTGGTGGCGATCAATTGCCTGAAAGATTAAAACTCAAGTTTTAAAGCCGCCTCATTTCTACCGGGTGTGTTTATATATCCAAGATTGGTAATTCCAGGGCCCACATCCTTGTTATAGTTATCGTATCTGTCTTTGGACTAAATAGATCACAACCAAAAGAATATCAGTGATGTCGACAACTGATACTTGGCTCTCGATCCTATCGTCAATATCGCCGTACTCCTGGGCCTCTATGGGTATTGGTTTGGCCCTTGGGCTCTCTATAATCGGCGCCGGTTGGGGTATTGTCTTAACTGGTAGTAGTTTATTGGGGGCGGCAATCAAATCTCCTCGAATCCGCTCCAAAAACCTGATTTCGGTCATCATATGTGAGGCGACAGCTATCTATGGTGAGCCGTTTTCGCCTTTCTGTAATTTCAATGCGCCAATCTGGTACAGGTGTGATAATGGCCATCATCATGCTGGGGAAGCTCTCAGCTTCCGACGAAATCACAGCTCGCCATATATTCTCAGGCTATTCCCTATTCTGGTCCGGTATTACTGTTGGCGTCGCCAATCTAGCCTGTGGTATATGTGTTGGTATTACTGGTAGTGGTGCAGCTTTAGCCGACGCCCAAGAATCGTCAATGTTCGTCAAGATTCTTATAGTCGAGATTTTCGGCTCTGCCCTGGGTCTATTTGGTGTTATTGGTGGGTGTTTGAATTTATAGAGTTGACTAGCCTTTGACCCAAATCTTTCAGTTGCTATTATCCAGTGTGCTAACGCCTCATTCCGTTAATTTCATTGCTCTATTATCAATACACCTATTCCAGCAGCTTCTCATGATGAAATTGTTTAGCGATAAACGCTACTTCTATCTCATTCAATACGGAATACCATCATAAGTTAGAGTAAATCGGATCCTAGATGATCCAGTCAACCATCAAATGCAGCAATAAATCTTGTGGTCCATCTGGATTATTCAACTCCATAACTGTCGTGGAAATTTCTGTCCAAAAACTGACAAAACGTTCAACAATCAGGACGTTTTCGAAGTCGTTCGTTATCTGAAACTTGTTCATTCAAAAACAGACAAGTGCACAGCCCACATCTTTGTTGCAGGGCTGAGCTCAAGAAAAAGAACATGAGAGCAAAAGAAATGCCCCACATCAGGCTTGAACTGATGACCTTTGGCTTATTAGACCAATGCTCTACCAACTGAGCTAGCAGGGCTGTTCCATGTTTGATCAGCAGACAGCTTTGTCTACAGTACAATACGCTCAAACAAGACTGACTAATCATTGAAAATGGACTAACCGTTTATGAATGGAATAAAAATAGGAGCGTTTTAACTTAACAAGCAACCAATCAGTCCAATTCAAACTACACCCTTCATCATAATTAGTGTGTATGGACATCAATTTGCTGCCGGACGATTGTAACGATGAGCAGGAACAAGTAGCCGCTCCTGTCCCAGTCCTTGTCTCCCCATCCTTCAAGAAAAGGGGACGCCCGAAGAAGGAATCGATTGCGTCTGAGCCCGCTCAATGGACCGTAGAAATGATCCGAGCTCTGCTCGAGCAACGCAAGCTGTTCGGTGCTGAGTTTTTAGACAGCAAAGACAAAATTGCATTAGCCAGAGGATGGTCCAAGATTGTCCTGAATCTACAGAACACCTTCCAGGTTTCGATTTCTGCTGTACAGGTTAATCGAATTATCAGATGCTTCAAAAAGCGTACCGGGAAGGTAATGCTTTTGACAAGCAGACTGGCAACGGTCCGAAAACTCTCTCGTCTGAACGGCTGCTCTTGCGGGAAGGAGTTGTGCTGGATGGCATAGAGGGTGAAAGGATGGCGGAGGCGTCATCTTCGTCGTAGTTGTCCTATATTGAACATTGAATTTCACAATAATACAGAGTGTGAACATTGATTGCGCTTACTGTACTAATAACTTGTGTTGACGAGAGCAAACAATCATGACCCATGCCTACTCGCCCACCGAAATGACTGACCAGGTCATCCCAGAACAGGGGTTTTTTGGAATCGGACCGTTGCCGGTCTGCTTGTCAAAAGCATTACCTTCCCGGTACGCTTTTTGAAGCATCTGATATTTCGATTTAGCCTGTACAGCAGAAATCGAAACCTGGAAGGTGTTCTGTAGATTCAGGACAATCTTGGACCATCCTCTGGCTAATGCAATTTTGTCTTTGCTGTCTAAAAACTCAGCACCGAACAGCTTGCGTTGCTCGAGCAGAGCTCGGATCATTTCTACGGTCCATTGAGCGGGCTCAGACGCAATCGATTCCTTCTTCGGGCGTCCCCTTTTCTTGAAGGATGGGGAGACAAGGACTGGGACAGGAGCGGCTACTTGTTCCTGCTCATCGTTACAATCGTCCGGCAGCAAGTTGATGTCCATCTCGCAAATTAAATACAGATGAATTAATCTACAGTCAGAGAGTAATATCGCTAAAATTCTACTTTAACCGCTGAGTTTTTGTTGACCTCTATTTATTCATCTATATTTTTATTACTTGAACCAGGCTCTAAGTGTAAATCTGCGGGAACCTCGCATTCATTCTATTTCCAACAAGAAAATTACAGTTGATATTTCCGCATTAATAGTCTTTCATGATGCAGCCAAGTCTGTTCTCAGCGTCGCCGATCGATGTTGCCTTCGCGCGTCAGAAAGTTCGCAATGCTATCAGGAACGGTCCTGCCGCTGGTGGTGCAGTTGATTGCCTGATACCTCAGTACGCACTGGTCGTTTGAGTCTGTCCAGTCATGAACATTCCCGAATACATTTTGCAAACCCAAAAACACACAAACGCAATTAGGTACTGTCCTGTAATACAGACTAATGACGATGAAGGGTTTAGTTAGTAATTGGGGTCGGTTCCTGTAGTTGGACTACACAGCTCATAACAGTTGTGCAAGCTGACAAAACCATCCACCGCAGGAACTGGTTCCTTAAAAAAAGATATTTCAAATAACATGAATGTTCTACTATAATTCACAATGTTTTTCGATGTTCCAGCTTTGACCTACAGAACTGGAATGCAAAAATTCTGCCCCACATCAGGCTTGAACTGATGACCTTTGGCTTATTAGACCAATGCTCTACCAACTGAGCTAGCAGGGCTTTTACATACTCTCCATCAGAAAAACAGCTGTGTCGACATCAATTGCTTGATTCATGGAAAATCCAACCAATTATCAAAGCAGCATAAAATGCTGTCGGCACTGGACTATACACCGCCATAACTACGGTGCAGGCAGACAGAATCGTCCAACTGCGCAAATCTTTTCGATTGTATCAATCATTATGTACTTTCACATGCAATAAATAAGAGACGGCAGTGCAGTTCCTGCGTGACCGCCATTGAGTCAGGATCATGACTTACCACGGTCGTTGGAACATACGTCACGGACTGCGGAACTTGCGAGGGAGGGCCTCCGGAAGAAGAGGATGGATGGAATACGGAAAGAAGTCGTAGAAGTCGAAGTCAACTTACACAGCAAGTTGCTATAAAGAATTCTTTGATAGTTGTTCAACATGATGCAAGTGAAGACCCGCGCAGCCAAGCGCGAAGGACCAAAAATCAACGAAGCTGTCATGATGCAAACAGAAGAAACTGTGTCCGAGCAAACATCGGGAGCCCCCAAGAAAATGCCAACGGTCACATTTGAATTAATGAGGCGCCAAGGCTAGAAGCATTTGATTGGGAGGAGATCCTGAATTTCCTGGCGAAGTATAAAGTTTATATGGGCGTATTTCAAGAAGCCGGCGCCGATGGAGCGGTCCATCCTTACTTATTTTATCTACTTCAGTTTCAAAAGAAATTCGTCGAGGTACTTATAGTCGTTTATTGTCAATTACAAAAAAAATTGTTTAATTTTTAGTTTTTTGGATGCGTACTATGGAGCCCCGTCCGTTGAAGTCGATGATCAAGCCGAGCTTGTTGAAAGCCGTCTGTAGATACGAGCTGAAGGGCTCATGAATATGCACTCACAGACAAGGACCTATACGATTGGTTGAAGGATCAGTTGGAGAAGGACAAAAATGAAGCCGACATGTCAAAAGAAATGAAGAATTGGCCATGAAGACAGAAAGAACACCATTAGGAAGAGTAATGTCATTAAATAACTGGTGACTTGATGGAAATCGTGCTAAAACACGGATGGGAGAACGCTTTTGAAGGCAAGGAAGGCCAGAAATTCGAAGTCAAGTTTTTTCTGGAAACAGTGCGGCCATTCAAACTGAGGGAGAAAATGAAGAAATGAGCATGGAGAAGGCGGGCTTGCAGAGAAGTCCTGACCAATTTTTAAAATTGCTAAAAGAGAAAGTAAAGTCACCATGAGCGGGAGGACTCGGAGGAGCGCCCCTTTAAGAAGCAACGGTCTGATCTCTCCCACTCACGGCGACTTGTTACTTTCCTTTTGGCAATTCTAAAATATGTTCCGTTAACAGAAAGGAATGTCAGTCCAACGTCTAAGATTGAGAACTGGAAAGGAAAACAAATGACCCAGATTTTGGGTGAAAAAGAAAAATATCTGAAACAATTGAAATAAGATTTCGTCATCATGCGTTTTTTTAATACAGAAACGAAAAGCTGCTGCAAAAGTTGTTACAGTAAACCGTCGTAAAAAATAGTTCAGAGTAGTTGTCGAAAACAAAAAAAAGTTTGAAAAAGAAGTATTCTTACGAAGAGCAATGTCATCAGGTACCAAAAAAGCAAAATCAATGCCCCACATCAGGCTTGAACTGATGACCTTTGGCTTATTAGACCAATGCTCTACCAACTGA
>OUQQ01000225.1:0-30346 GCA_900404475.1 Spongospora subterranea | reverse complement strand
GCGAAAGCAACCTTAGAGCATCCCCACCCCACGGATTAAGTCCAGAGGTTAAACGCTAGATCCAGTCGGGCCCGGCCGGACTACCGTAGATTAAGCCCATGGCGGGCTTATTCCCACCCCATCATTTTGAATCATGGAGGGGTAGTACCCGGTAGAGTTCTCCGCAATGCTCATGTTTAACCCTTTTTGTTCATGGACGAGGATGATGATTTACAGCAACTAGTTCTGATGGAATCATCATCAGAGGAAGAAATAGAACCTTATCCAGCGGCGGAAAATTTTGCCTCACACCCACCACAGAGACGAGTTTCACGACCAAATTTCGGTTTTTCTAATCGCCCTGAAACCTCTTCCACCAACCGCTATCACCATAATCCTCCAGAGTCCAGCCGCCTGAAAACTTTGTAAACAACCGTTTTTCTCAGCATCGAACGCAAACAACTGCTGAAGACTCCAGCAGAACTCATTCTCGTTTTCGCAACGCCACACATCAGAGAAACCGTTTATCATGCGAGTCTCCACGGCTAGCCCTCCCTGTTCTACTGTTTACGAATAAATCCGCTTTTTAAGTGCCTTTTTAGGAAATGGACTCGAACCGGAAGATCGGCCCCTCTCGACGCCAGCTGTCTCCCGCGTGACGTTCGAAACAGTTTCCACCTTTCCTGCTCTTCATCACCTGAAACTGAAATTTCCCATGTTTGTCAATCTAAAAACGTGACTGAAATTTCCTCTCAACGTACTTTAAGAACGGCCGTTCTGTCGGTAGGCTCAGCAAAAGTCGTCGTTCCAATAACAATAGGTAGATGATGGTGCAGATTTTTCCGTAATGAGTAAGAAGTTTTATGATAACTTCCCCGATTTGGCTATTCCCATAGAACAGCGCATCAAAGTGTCGTTTCTTCATGCGCGAAGACCTCTGGTGTGGACAAGTATATTCGGAAAAAGGAATCTCTCCATATCCTCGTCGTATCCAAGCGCTGTCAAATTTTGGTCTTCCTCAAACAGCTGGAGATCTGATGCAATTTGTGTGTGCTGTTACTTGGCTCTCTGTCGTCGGCCCCTGTTCGCACCAAGAAATTCGCGTCCAGGATTCTACTTCTCGATTTTGGCGAGTCCCATCGAGCGGCTTTCAACTCCATTATTGATGCGATCAAACATGCTGTCACGCTGTCGTATCCGTCGGATGACCTTGTCCCATGTCTTTTTACTGATGCTAGCAAAAATTTTTGGCGCGTAATCCTGTAACAGTGCATTGACTGTCAATATTCGGTGAGCGACCGATTTTGGATCCACCTATCTTTGGTTGTAGATTATTCAGTCATTGTCATTACGCAAGTCCCTGAAGACGACTTTCATTTACCTTTCTAAGAGCAACATCATCAGCCGCTAGCCTTTTGTAGTGGTGCTTTCAAAAGGTCGTCTGCCAACTGGTCGGTTCCTGAAAAAGAAGCTTTTCCTATCCAGTATGCTGTCCGGCGACTGCGTTTCTTTCATCCCATCGTCAGTCATATTGCTCATTGGTCGAAATGGAATTGATGAGATCGAACATTTTATGTNGACAGGTCGTATCCGTCGGATGACCTTGTCCCATGTCTTTTTACTGATGCTAGCAAAAATTTTTGGCGCGTAATCCTGTAACAGTGCATTGACTGTCAATATTCGGTGAGCGACCGATTTTGGATCCACCTATCTTTGGTTGTAGATTATTCAGTCATTGTCATTACGCAAGTCCCTGAAGACGACTTTCATTTACCTTTCTAAGAGCAACATCATCAGCCGCTAGCCTTTTGTAGTGGTGCTTTCAAAAGGTCGTCTGCCAACTGGTCGGTTCCTGAAAAAGAAGCTTTTCCTATCCAGTATGCTGTCCGGCGACTGCGTTTCTTTCATCCCATCGTCAGTCATATTGCTCATTGGTCGAAATGGAATCTGATGAGATCGAACATTTTATGTCGATCAGGGTCGAATTGCAATTCAACCCATGAATGCTACTCTGGTCAGCTTGCTAACTCTGAATGCGTTTCCCTATGTGACGACTCTTGCAGATAACGGATTCGATGTCATCGGGCTATTATTTTCTGAAAAAGGGGATCTAACCGAAATTTTGTGTAAACCAATCAAATCTATCATAAAACTTGAGAAGATGGCCATACGAGGACAAAAGTCTCAAACTCTTCATGTTTCTCCTGTTTCTGGCTCCAAGGGTTTGGTAGTTGCTCTACACATCTCTACTACTAGGTAGTGTTTGATGCCCAGATTGCATGGTTTATACAGTTGACGGCTCAGATCATCGCAACAACTTGCAATCAATGTTTTCAAAATGTGTACTACTTGGATATGCGATTACAGTGCGAGCCGAATCGTCTACTTTGGTAGCAAGTTAAAACTCTATGAAAAATCTGTTATTTTGTGATGGGGTTTGAAGTTGTCTGATGTTGAATAAAACTGAATCAAACTCAAATTCTGATGGGAAAGAATGCCTAGTCTTTCACCTGGCTTTAAGGTTAGTTCTGGATTTTTGTGAGGCAGAACCTAGAGTATCATTGCAGTTAGCCATTCTCAGAAAACAACAGCTTTCTGCATCGATGTTGGTCATATACTTCTCACGATTTGCAATTCACTTGAGATAAAAAATCAAGACAGATTCTTTCACTTCTACATTCAAAATGAAAGCCAATTTTTTGTACCACATGAAATTTCACACCCATATTATCAGCCACTCAACGAAATGCACAGTTGTCACTTCGTCGTCAAGTTCGGGTGTTCCGCACTTTTGACAATAAGTGGCATCAATTGGTCAAATTGGTCGAAATAGAAAAATTCAGGTCAAGCATCCAAATATTTAAAAAATTAAAAATTTCTACCCTACAGTACCAGTAGACCAGAAAGGCTTCAGGGGAGCCGGGCCGGCATGAAATCGTGTCGATGTAAAACTGATGTGCGACGAGAATTTCGATTTTAGTCATTCACTCATGAAACCCTTTCACAGAACACCAATCTACATTCATCAAGATCTTTCACGAAGGCTGGCCATAAAAGATTCAACCTGGCCCGCGACTGATGGCCATTTTTTGCACGGAGTCCGCACTGCCGACAGGATCAATTTAGATCGTCAAAAATCGCAGCGTTAGAAATCAACGCCATCGTGTGGTGGTCCCTGTCGACTCGTACGTTCTGTACTTGGACCTTTCATCTCGTGAATTGTTTTTCGGGCGCGTTCTAATTACCCGTACGGTAACACTGCGTCGAAACATGACCAGCTGAACCGCTAATGTGACAGTGGCAGGTAACACACTATGAGCCAGCCATATGGCAACAGCGTACCATTGTCAAGGGATCAGTTCCCATCGTGTGATTTTATTTTAGTTAAAGTTGGGACTGGTGTCGGTAAGCGACTAAGATGACCTTCGACACCATCTAGACTAACGATTAGTAGTGACAACATGCAATGGCCATTTAG
Source organism: Spongospora subterranea (assembly GCA_900404475.1). NCBI lineage: Eukaryota > Endomyxa > Phytomyxea > Plasmodiophorida > Plasmodiophoridae > Spongospora > Spongospora subterranea. The sequence continues at coordinate 26,889 of OUQQ01000225.1, read as the reverse complement.
CACTAGGACGCATTGGTCATCTCGTTGAACAGGTTTGTGGGCAACGGATTCGTATTCGGGGATGCTAACTCCGCCTCAGATCGGCCAACTCCATGAGCAAAACAAAAAGGTCATTTTGGTGACGTCCGGTGCAGTTGGCCTTGGCAGGCGTAGTCTAAACAAGCAAGCCATGTTGAACAGCTCATTCCGGTCTCATGTGGGGGCCTGCAATTCTTCACAGAAATTGAAGGAGTGGGATGGCAAGGTTAGTTTTTGTGCAGAAAATCATCCTACTCTATAACTTATCGTTTTGCTTTAGGCTTGTGCAGCTGCCGGACAGTCACGTCTAATGTCTTTGTACGAGACCTTGTTTGCCGTTCGCGACATTAAGTGTGCCCAAGTTCTGGTGATGGATTCCAATTTCAATTCCCCTCAAAAGCGCCAACAAGTACAATCTTGGTTTTCCACCTCGATGCTTAGTTGAAACTTGTCGTTGTAGTTCCGCTCTACGATGGATACTCTTTTATCGGTTGGGATTATTCCTATTTTAAACGAAAACGATGTCATGTCTGGTCGCGAAACGCCGCTGACTGACGAAGACGGCATGATTTTCTGGGATAACGATTCGTTAGCGACACTGGTGTCATCTGTCATGGGGGTGCAGCTGCAAATACTCCTGACGGATGTGGTACGTGTTAAATCCACGCCTTCTGTATCGGAACCTTCATTTCTTTTTAGAATGGATTATATGTTTTGCCTCCTGAAAACTTGAAGAAAGGCGTTGTTCCTCGTGTCATGCACGTTTATCGTAATACCGAATCGGTAACGATAGGGGAAAAGTCCCGGGTTGGTCGTGGTGGCATGCAGGTATTGAGCTTAATATTCATCGACCAATTCTTGAACCATCGATAGGCTAAAATTGATGCTGCTTTGGATGCTGTTAACCGTGGAGTAGGTGCAGTTGTTATTGCATCTGGTAAGATATGAGCGCAGTCTTTTCTGCGACTTTGCGCTGTTTACGCCGTTGAGCAGGACATTCTTCCAACTCGATCTTGGATATCTGCAGTGGTGCAACGATAGGGACGCTGTTTTCCGCAAAATTGCTGGATGAGGGAATGTCGCCCAGGGATCAAGCTTCGCTTTGCAGAAATGCGGCGCGTAAGCTCTATGCTCTTAGCAGGTCGCGTCTCCTATTTTTTTTCAAAAGGCATGCTTAGTTTTTGAAATCTGTTCACAGTGATGACCGCCGAGTTATCTTGAAAGCTGTTAGCACAGCATTACGTTGCAGAACTGCCGATATTATTGCTGAAAATCAAAAAGATATTGATAATGCTGCCAAATTATCTGATATTTCTCAGTCGATGAAAGACAGGTGCTTATTGTTTCCAGTCGAGTTCACTTATTGTCATTTAACCTTTCTCGATATACTTGAAACGGTTATTATTTCTTTGACAACGTTAAGCGTTTTTTGGGTAGTTGACGAGCTTCAAGTTGGACTTGTGTTCCCTATTTTTCATGTATTCTCATTGATGACATTGCATATTCATTGTAGGCTTGTAATTTCCGAAAAGAAGATTCAGATCGTTTGCGAAGGGATTGAACAATTGGCCGAACAAACTGACCCTTTATCTCGCATATGGCGTAATATGGAAGTAGGACAAGGGTTGGAGCTTGTTCAAGAAGCAGCGCCAATCGGTGTGCTACTTGTCGTGTTTGAGTCCAGACCGGATGCTCTTCCGCAAATTGCCTCTCTCGGTATATTGCCACTACCTTTTCATGTGCGTTTCTAATCTACATTTTCAGCCTTACAAAGCAGTAATGGATTGCTGTTAAAAGGCGGCAAGGAAGCTATCTTTTCAAATCGAATTCTGCATTCAATTATAGTAGATGCAGTTCATGCCAGCTCAGGTGGCGTAGTGCCAAGGTTTTTTCGTCGCGTCGTCTCGTTATCAGTTTCTCAACGCTCATTTGTTCAGGGATATCATCCAGTTAATTGAATCCCGGGACGACATTCATGAACTTTTAGCTTTGGATGATTGTATCGACTTGGTTATTCCCAGAGGGTGAGGAAGTTCAGGTTCATCACTGCGAATCTTATCTGTTTTTGGCAGATCGTCGGAACTCGTGAATTTCATGAAAAGCAATACTCACATTCCTGTGCTGGGTCATGCCGATGGTATTTGCCACATGTATGTTGATGCCGATGCCGACATGAATAAGGTCAAGCCTTTGTTGATCGACTCTAAGGCGAGTTATCCTGCTGCATGCAATTCATTGGAAACTCTTCTCATTCATCAAAGCCACATTGCCAATGGAAACCTGAATGTAGTCACTACTTATATTGTTATTTTCAAACTTGAATTCATGTCACTTCTAGATCATTTTAAGCGTTCTCGGTGAAGAGAAAATCCGTGTTTATGGAGGTCCTGCAGCTGTGCGATTGCTGCATCTTCCTCCTGCGTCATCATTGTCAACTGAATACTCGGATCTTTGTTTGACGCTGGAAATCGTGAGCGACGTCAATGCCGCCATTGACCATATCCACTCGTACGGCAGTGGACATACCGAAACGATCGTGAGCGAGAATGCTCAAGTTGTTAAGCAATTCATGAATCAAGTTGACAGCGCCTGTATATTCCACAATGCCTCCACGCGATTCTCAGATGGATATCGTTTTGGTTTGGGCGCCGAGGTCGGAATATCTACAGGGCGGATTCACGCTCGCGGGCCTGTTGGCGTCGAAGGTTTGCTAACAACGCGATGGAAGTTGCGATCCGACGCATACCATACTGTGCAACAGTTCAATGATGGTCAATGCAAATACACGCATTCGACATTGTGAAACTGTTAAAATAAAATATAAACTGATTGACATTATATTATGATTTTTGATTCCTTGCATCTTCCAGCTGCATTAATAGCCACTGCCTTCTTAGCTGCTTCTCAGATTTATGTTGGAGGCCGAATTCGCCAATAATGGCAGCCCAAGACGAACCGAATTTGTCAACTCCTAAAGCAAAAACTCTTTCAGTACCAGATCAAAGTATGTTTTAAGTCTGAAAAACCTGCACAAAGCCTTTCAATCTCCTCTGTCGCCCAAGTTTCGTTATCGTTGGATTTATTTGCTTCTTCCAGGACGTCGGGCACCGGTTGAGGAGAGGGTTGTCTGGGTGATGGTTGAGGAGAGGGTTGTCTGGGCGTCTCTAATTGATAAGAATTGTTCCCGCGAATATTGCTCACAGATGAATGCCATTTTTTCATTGCACTCAACAGCTTTTCAGCTGATGTTCTGTTTGACTCGATCTTCTTTGTTGATGATGAGGGCAAAGCCCGTCGCAAATCATACTTATTGGCGTGGTTCAGCCATTGATGCCCAACCGGGATGGGAGAGAGGATCGAAAACCTATTCAGAATCAATAACAGCAGCTAACGCGAGCAAATGCTTGTTTACCTATTGAAGTCACGTTTTTGATCGAGAAGATGGGCAATCAGATCTGATAAGCATATCGGCAGTTCAAAAGGGGGCAGCGTTAGCCATGACCCATCACCCTTTGAATAACGGCGACGTATGTCCCCCACCGAATGCAGGCCGTTTTCATTCATAACCTGTTTCGATCGGCTAATCACATTCGCCACCTGAACCGGCAATGTCGGCGAACTGGAGACGACTTGGGCATCCCAACCTGGAGATTGGACGGCGACAGCCGGGCCTTGACCAATGCGATTTCCAACAAGCGGGACAAGTCGCATGCGTCCTGAAGAATTGGATCGCCATGAGGACCTGGATCAATAATCTCGCCGGTTCTGACGAGGTCCGTAGTTGCACTACAGAGCATCATATGGTCAAATGGCGTTACACGGTTGTACTGTGCCAACTCGGAAATTATTCTGACTGGCGGCATCAATACTTGGGCTCAGTTTATTCAATCTATTATTGGATCGTTTTAGGAGTTTTAGGCCTCACCCGCGTTCAAACAACCTATTCCTGGGCCCAAGATCACTGGGTAAATCGATGCATCAACTGTACCGGCGCCAAGACAGCGATTTCCATCGGTGAATTGAGAACCTAAACACTCCTTGAAATTGCTACAACTATTTTGATGCAGAAGAAGTAGTTGAATAGTGTTGTTTTATCCAAACGATAACACTTTGATCCGGTGATTCAGAGGATCTCGAGTGATGATGTGCTCGAATTCAAGAATGTAAGATAACAGGTTCAAGGCCATCACTTTGGACACGCTTAGGCATCCACTTAAATTCAGAGTGTGCCAATAGTCTGCTAAAAGAATACGCATTGCTGGTTTGAGATCCGATCTTGTTGTTTTCGTGAGAATTGCCATAGTGAGGCTGCATTTTTATGTGGATTGCCGGCAATGCGATGGCTGATAATGGGACCGGAGCCACTTTTGCAGTTGTATTGAAAATGGTATCACTATGGCAAATATAGTGGAGGATGATAATCAACAGCATGTGGCGAGTGCTAACGATGTCAGGAAACGCCGCCGAATGGATATGTCCTTTCACGAAGTAAACCTTCAAATCAGACGCGAACGAAAGTCCGACCAGGCAACGATTGCCCAAACGACTGAACGGAACTGATCAGATTGAGATATGGGATTCTGGCCGGAAGAAAGGGCTAGGAAGGCCCCGAATGGCGATGGCAACAAGTGGACCTACAAATAAAAACAAATTAACCTGATTCGCGCGGGAAAAAGAAAATCACGATTACTTGATAATCACCATATCCTATAAAATCCACCTTGTCTTCTTATTTGCACCACATTGGTGGCTTGTTCCGGGCTCTACAGCGACAAAGAAAATGAACTGCCTTTTCTGTTTACTAACTGAGTTTTTTACAAACACGACAATAATAATATTTACCTGATAGTAAATTGGCCCTCTAACCGGAAATGGCAGTTTAACCCTGATTTCTTTTCGAAATGTAATTGACGGTGTACCATCATCTATTGATCTATAAATCATCATGTTTATCTGAAATTTGTTGTTTTCGAAGGGCATTGCGTTCTGATAGTTTTGTTATAGTGATTTGCTTCTCTTTATCGGTTAATGTATTCCAATTAGTGATGGTGCGCATCGAACCTGTTGGTCAATACACCAGATTCAGTCATATTATAGGAAGAATCATTTGAACACATACCATCAGGTTGTATTACGATTGGCCCTAGAATATCCATTTTATATGGCACTCCTGGTTTCAATTTGATCACGTCCGACTTCTCCTGGTTATCGCCACTGGCCAGGGCGGGTATCACTTCACTGGCTACACCAGTTTTCAGAAAAATACTGAACTATGAATCACGCGCTGCCTATACCATCTGTGTCTGCGCCACCGCTCAATATCAACGAGTAGATGAGCAGCGCGACAGGAATCCACCTCGATAAAGCAGTGATCGATGCCATTTGCGAGAATTGCGCCATTGCGGACTGGGTCGAGTCGAGCGGATATCGCTGACCGAGGATCTGCAGAAACCCACACTCGATCTGTAACTCCGTTTCGCGGCAATTTGGTGTCGCGCTCGTCGAAGTTTCATTTGACATGGGATGGTCTCCCTTCATCATTAACCTGGGAAGTTCGACGCCGATTTTAAGAAGCAATGGCGGCGCTGGACCAAAGCCACCCTGTGATTCAATAAAACGCATCGGATGATGAACCAATGCACTTTCATGTATTATATCTGGAACTTTTGATAAAGATGTTCTCTATAAAGCGCCAGGGCTTATGGTCGATCGGTCCATAAAACATTTTCGGCAAGTTCATCACTGGAAACAATTACATATCGGCGGCGATTTTTATCGAATATATCCACGAGGATAACCTCTTTCACCAGGTGTGCGACATTTCTGTGAACAACCCTCTCAAGGACTTGACACGAACGGACACTCTCCGATTTCGATTGAACAAGGCCGCCAAACTCGTCCGCAATGTTCTTCGTGACCCGCGAGGCAATTTAGTCGGCATGATGGAAACAAAGCGGTTGACTCCATCAACGATTTGCGCGAATGTAGCGCTTGATCATGTGCCCAAACAGTCATTGATTTTTGCAATAGCGTGTCCCAGAAAAAATATATCATCGATGTGTTGTGCCAAGAAAACAACAGTGTCAAACCCTGGGGACCTAATTATATTCGCTTGCCACAAGCAATCATATTGGGGTAAACCGCTGTCTCGCTATGCCAAATGCAATTCGAAAAGGGTCGTGTCTGATATATATTGGAAGGGGTGACATGGCTATGATTGATGGTAATGTTCCCGAAATTGACGTAGTCGATAAAAGCGGTTGGGCTGATTCATTCATCGCCGGACAGCAATATGAACTCGCTCAACAAAAGGTCGACCAGTACCCAACCCAAATTTGACGACTGCTTGACGCAGTCGCGACGACAACAAAATGAATCAGTACAACTCGGAAGAGATCAACACAGTAAAGAACAACCAGTTGTCATCGTCAGACGGCCTAAAGGTCTTGCCGCCATGTACACATCGTACGAAGTTGGACCAGTGCCATCATGTCTGTCATTTTTTACATCCGCCAACGCCGATCATGCCTGGCCAATTATTTTGACCCATGGCGATGGCATGGGCGTCCCCTCCAGCCTGGTAAAACAAAAGAGAAAACAGAGTCAGGATCTCTCTAAAAACTCCAAATAGTCGGTGCAAAAACGGGTGACTTCTTTCTGCCTTTGATTGCTTTGGTTCTGAGTCGCCTTGTTGCGAATATTATTTCAAACGATGGCAGTCTTTCTAACTTTTTCAGCAGATAGACGATTACGTAGCTGTTAATCGGATTAGTGACATCGCACTCACTTACTATCGTCGACTTGTTGATGATGATTATGGCAACCTTCGGGGAGGGTATGTTTAAATGAATCGAAGGCAATCTCATCGACGTATGGTTTTATGAATTTGACGGTCATGTCGAGTTTTGGCAATTGTGTCAACACATCGATGGACAGCTGTAAAATTCCGGCGCTGGCCTTGACTGTTCTTTTTGTTGCGGTCAATACAGCAACACGCGAGAGATTGCTTAGCGAACTCTCACTGATTTATACTGCAAAACGTAATCGTATATCTGCTGAAGAAGTTAGAAAGACTGCCATCGTTAAAAGAATGTTCGCGAACAAGACGACTTCGGACCAAAGCAATTAAAGGCCGACAATAACGACTCATAGCACCCATCGTTTCAACCAACAGAACGTCTTAAGCAAAGAATGAAGGGGAGGTGAACATGAACATCCTCCTTCCGACAATGTTGCTGCTCAAACCGATGCTATTAATATTGACTGCGAATGTGAATCCAATGTGATTGCTCGTTGGCAATCTGTTATGGAGACTGAGGATGAGACTGAGAACGACTGGGACCAATCTATTGAAGTTGCTGGTGTGGTGCAACAGCGAACTTCCCAGGCACTGGAACCAATTCCAGGTCCTGACCGCCGTCCGTGTCCTGACTTCAATCGGGAGAGCTTTTTTCAAGAAAGGATCGTCCAGGGCATCAGATCATGGAAAAGTTCTCTGCACAATTGTTTCAACACCATGTCTAATCAGTAAAACCGCAGTTATATACGTCGAAAAGGTTTGAAATGTGCGGAACAACCGACTTCCGCAAACCCTAAGTTGTTACGTACAACACTACAGTCCAGGCTACGGGTGCGGTAAAGAAGTGCCGACAGTGCCAGCGGCATGCATTTTCAAGGCCACTGCCGTGAGTGGCTGCACCCTCCGCACTTACGCGAGTTGTGGTCACTGTATACGGCATTCGTTGAGTGTGAGCTACACGAGTGACATTACAAGGGGGTAACCCCCCCCCTTCTGTAGACCGCTAATGCGCACCAGTTCCAATTTACCGCCGTTTTCATCGATTCCATAATCGGTCGTTTATCACATCTGGACAATAGACAGACCGGGGTCTCTGACACCGAGCCTGAGGATTTTCTATAACTTTGTCCAAAATACTAGCGGCAATTTCTGTGGTACCCACATCATTTTTGCCAAATGGGGTACGAAAGCCAAGTGACGCCAATACATTCCGATCGTTTTGTCGGCAGGAACGTACTGCAGAAGCAGACGTTATTCATTCAGGTTATTGCCCTCTTTAAGAAATCATGCATTGTACAGAAGCGCCAGTACGTTTGAGATGGGTCCCAAGCTTCCATTACTTCAACTTCTCCACCACAGGTATATGACGAACATTTTCCAACTGTTCTTTCCCCTATCAATGATGTAAGCTCTCGCGCTCATAATTTGAGGATTTCATTGCTTATTCTCAAACCAGATTGTTGTTGTTGATGGGCCAGAGCTACATTAATTCAGTAGTGCGGGAAGGAAACAATCAGTTCATCCCCGCTGTTGATCATCCGAGCGTCATTCAACCTTCTTTACTGTACAGTAGTTTGTCTCTCAAATCTTGAGCTCGAGTGTTTTTTAACTCTAGGACCAGGTTGAGCTATGGGACCCGATTGATAGATGGCGAGTATGGGCGCTTCTTGATGAAAGACAACGGGTTTGATATAATGAACAACCGAACAACGGGTGATACGACTTCATTACATAAATTTCAAGCCCTTAGATTTACGATATATGTAGGTTTATATTCTAAGTTCGTGCTTCCGACGCAGTCCAACTCTCGTAAAGGCGTTGTGGCATTCCGTGCTTCGAGATATAAAAGCCGCCGGCGGGCATCTGAGACGTATGTGGATCCACATCCATTTTTGATATCCAAACTCAACTTCTTTAACTCTAATTCACAAGCTGAGACAGATAGCCTCATATATAAGGTGCGCACATGGAAAGTATCGACGTGGATCTTTACTGAAAAACTTTCTAGGAATGGGAATCTCCAGATGCGTTTACTGGAGGTTTAGTTGTCAACGAAGCTGGTCCAGACCTGTTCAAATATAGCATTCTCGTCAACAGGGCGCTGACAAATCTGCAAGGTTTTATTCGTAATATTAGCAAGCTCCTCCATGTTCATTTCAATACAGACATGCCTGCTTTGCTTGGCCTGATGTCTAACGCCGTTTTTCGAATGCTTGCATCTAGAAATGGGACTGTTGATGTCACCAGCTCGTCGCAAGTCTATCTATCTGGAACAAAACACTTTCCAACAGCAAAGATAAAATTCGAGTTCGACATAATGACGATAGGTGGACCGAATCTTTACATATATATTTTTTCATTTCCTTTCCCTGTATTCATGTATAATATTGTCAGGTTCGTCCTACATTGTTCCAATTGAGTTTTAGCTTGTGAAACCTTTGCTTTCAGTGAGAGGGAGAGCAACATTAGGACATTAATGAAGACGATGGGCTTACAACGGAATGTACATTTCCTGGTTACATACGTCTTCAACTTCATATTTTATTCATTCGCAATGGGATTTCTCATTCTTGCTGCGTGCGTTCTTGAGATTCGCTTTTTTACCCAGAACTCATTTGGTACCTACTTTCTTCTTCTGTTCATTTGGGGTCACGTTATTTGCGCTTCTGCTTTTCTTGTCTCTGGTCTCTTCCGCAAGTCCAAAACGGTATTTTCACACGTTTGCCGCTGCAACTCTTCCATCGACTGATTTTTTTACGCTCTTTGCGAAGACAACCGTCGTTGGGTATTTAATTGTGTTTGCATCTGGCCTGGTAAAGTACCGTGGTTTCAATCAATTGTCAGGTTCTCACTCCATTGTAATTGTTCAGATTTCTTGCAGTAAGCGTTCATTTGCCAAATATGTTTTGTTACGTTGAATCCCCCCAGCATTAGTGGCAAACTTTGTTTCGTCTGAGTATACCTCGGCATCTACTATGTTTTTCATCCAACTTTTCCCACCGTAGGATCGCATCATTGAATCTGGTATTTACTTACATGCGTTGTTAGTTTCGCACTTTATCGTGGTCTTTTAAGTCTACGCGACGGTGTAGCTTTCGGCAATACCGGGTTGTCAATGAGTGATATTTTGGAATCTGACACTCATTTATTAAGCGTTTACATTTATCTGGCATGCGAATGGCTTGCGATTGTGACACTAGCCTGGGTAATAGAAGTGGTATGGCTTGCTGGCAACTTTTTGCATCGTCAGTTCCAACCTGTGTTTGTAGTACGGAAATCCGATTCACCGAACCAAAAAGTATCTTCTCGCAAAGCGTGCTGTCCCAATACTGCCAAATAATGAGTACGTTGCACTGCCAGATGACTTATCAGATGGAGGACTGGAAGATTGTCAGTATGAAGGTTCGTATTCTTTTTTGTAATTTGTTGGCATCCAGAAACGTTCGCATAGGTCAAGACGTCATACAGGAGGCGAACAAAGCGCTGGATGAAACTAGTGAAGAACCTGTTCTTATAAGAAGGTTGAGAAAAGTGTATTCAGGCGGCGGGTCTACGAAAGACAAAATCGCAGTTAAAGGATTGTCGATGACTGTTCGCTTCGGCGAATGCCTGGGATTTTTAGGTAGGTCGCAATGCAATAGCCTGAAGGACACAATACTTATGGTCGATATAGGTTCCAATGGGGCAGGTATATGGAATGCTACTGGCTACCTTCTTTGTAATGGTCCGCGTCTTTTAGGAAAATCGACGACACTCTCAATGCTGTGTGGCCACGTTAAGCCGACCTCGGGGAATGCTAGAATATTTGGCAAGTACATCGATGAAGAATTAGACTCTATATATGGTCTTCTTGGAGTTTGCCCTCAGGTATTCGTACTTTCTATCGTTGAAAAAAGCATGTCAGAGTATGGCATTTAGGACAATGTTCTTTGGGGGGAACTAACTGGAGGTGAACATCTTGGTGAGTGGGTTTTGTTCTCTTTTCAGTAAGATTCTGAGTGTTATGCAGAATTTTTTGGAAGCTTGAAGGTATCTTCAACAGGCGATGTTCCATATCGTTGTTGATTAGTGTTGGATAGGGTCTTCGTGATGCTGAACTCGAGAATGGTATTTTGATCTTATGCAGATTATAGCTTTTTGATATGTGGCTTTGCAGCGGTTGTAAGCAGTCTCCGTGATGTTGATCTACTCTGTGTCCGACATAAATCAGCAAGGCAATACAGTGGAGGTATGGCGACGATACATCAATTTCTTTTCTGTAACATTTTTTCCAGGGATGAAGCGTCGCCTAAGTGTGGCTATCGCGTTCATCGGAAACCCCAGTCTCGTACTATTAGACGAGCCCACAACGTTGGGGAATCCCCGTTTCGTAAATAACCCGCATTGATCCGTCTTTGTTGTAGTGGCCTAGACCCAGCGGCTCGGAAGAATTTGTGGGCGGTTATTCACAAATACAAAAAGTCGTGTGCCCTCATATTAACAACTCACAGGTACGATGATGTGCAATGTTTCGGTAAACCTTCGATAAGATTTGAGTTAGTATGGAAGAAGCTGAGAATCTTTGTGACAGAGTTGCGATTTTCGAAGCAGGTAGGCCGCCATTTCTTACATCTTATATAGAAATTAATAATGTATTTCAGGCCATCTTCGCTGCATCGGTATAGGCCTGTTGTTCGTTAACACCTTGAATTCACGAGGTTTTAGGAACAAGTTCCGCTTTGAAGAAACGTTTCGAACAGGGCTACAAACTTACCATCATATCTGATGGCTGCCGTGACCAAGAAATCATCGACTACATCACGAGAATGTCTCCAAGTGCCATTATGCTTAATAAGTAACAGATCGATGATAACAACTCGCAACAGCTCATGAATTTGCTATTAGGCTATGCGGCATCATCACCTATGAAATACCTACTCGAACAGTGCGTCTATCAGAGATTTTTCGCGAGCTCGACTCCAGCAAGAAGGATTTGGGGATCTTAGACTGGTGCATTGCCAATACAAGTCAGATAATGAATGTGTCTAAAGCCTTGATGCGATCTAATAAGTTCCTTGTAGCGCTTGAAGAAGTTTTTGTTCGCATAGCAACAGGCGCATACAACGCCAGAAATTGTCAGTTCTAGGATTGATCAACAACAGCGATGTGTGTGCGGAGCTAATTACATTGATGCTGAACACAAGCCCCTTGCCTTTATTATCCACATAAACGTCAAATATTATAGATTCATGTTTAAATAATTAACAGCTCGGACTGCTGCCGTAGAAACTCGTCCTGGGATTTTCGCAAATCGCTCTTGTAGTTTTGCATTAGCTTTTGCAAATTCTTCCTGTTTTCGTCACACATTGGAGACGATATCCAATTGATGGGCTGTTCTGATGGCCGAAATGTTATACTATCATTGTATCCTACGGTCGCTGATCTATTGCATCCATCAATATACAGCTTCGCTGAGGTCATTCGCGGGATCAGTTCCAAATCGTCCTCAAAAAACCTGACGATAGTAAAAACGGGATTCAGTAAGAGCATTCCAGACTGCCCTACCCTCCAACAATGGGCACTTGACCGCCGATACTCGGTGGGAATAGCTCCCTAACCCTGTACTGGAAATGGCGCGAGGACCATGGTAGAATACAGCCGCCAGAGGACAGGATCCCAGCGGTGCTGCCAGCAGCAGTTGCCACCCAAACGCCCGAGGATTTCTGAATTTGAATTTGGGATCCTTTTCGGATTGTGTAACTTTGGAAAACAAAAAATGAATGACTACAAATAGCTTCACAGCTTTGTGCCTACTAAAGTGTCGTAGCTGCACTGCCGGCGGCAAATAAAACATCGTTCAAGGCCAGTACGGGATGCTTCTCGCCATTGATAAGAATTTGCATCCTCCATATAGGTCTGGGTTGGGTTTCACCACTTTGCAAATTTTGGAATAACTCTGGGAAGGTTTCGGCATTCGCTGCACAATAGAACCCGAATGACGACTCAGGCGAAGAACTATCAAACAATAAATCAATAAGTACGTACACAATTAAGCGAATATCGCCAGATCCCTCTCACTTTATTCCGAGTATTGGCGTCGACTCGAATTCGTGAAACAGGTGTGAAGTCCTAAGAAATGTTCCATCTCCTCCTACCGACATTACTAAATCCGCCCAATCTATGTCCTCGATAGTCAGTTGTTCCTTCATCCTGATCGCGATTCTTTGCGATTTCAAATATGAGCAAATCTGCACAGCAAATTGATCAACAAACCCATGAATATGATGACTTGGACGAATCAGAACATCACCGAATCTGTTGTCTTCTGATGTGATGCATGAGCGTCAATGACCCGTAAATCTCTAAACGCCTGCAAGCGGGAACGCCCTTGAACCATAGACTGTGAAGAATTTCGTAGTTGTTCAAGGAACGTGACCTAACCCGAAATTCGCCATAATCGGGGACCCAATTTCAGCATGAGCCCAGCAACTGACCTTGCGTAAAATGGCGACTCGCGCGATGCGATTCATGACTGATTGGGGTGGCGAACAAATCCCCAGTTGTGCCCAACAACTGTTGTCGTGACGACTGTCTGTAAACCCTTGTCGACGACTGCCCCCCCCTTATCAGACCAGTTCTGTCTGTAATGTGTAGGTAGTTGAATATGATCACGGAGGCGCAGTTTCGAGCCGTTCATTCATTATCCTCAAGACGGATTCGAGCGCCACGTTCACAGCCAAACCTTGTAGGGGGAAGGAGCAAGAAACGCACCGTCGCTGCTGCCCTATATCCAATCGATAAAAAAATCGATGAAACTATTTCAACCGATTCCTGCACGATGGCCATGGGACGTCAGTAAAATTCAGCGAAACAACATAATAGAAAAATGAAAATGAGTGATGGAGCACGTCTTGAGATATTCTGTAGCTGTTCTACCTTAAGTTCGGGGTTTTAATTTCTGTTTGTTCAATGACGGGCTTTTTCAAGGACACATAGGAATTAAATAACCAAAATGGCCAAACCCAGACAAAGCCATGTTCCAGATGCCACCGATACCACGCCTTGGGTGATCCCGCCTGAGAATTTTGTTATGGTTGATAAAGGAGTCTATCGATCTGGATTTCCTAAGCGACGTTAGGCTGATGTGTTAGCGCCCGACATCGTCATCATGATTCCCTTCACTCTCAGGCCATTTCCCGTTTTTGGAACAAATCGGAATTCGTACGATAATCTGTCTGGTCCTGGAGGAGTATCCAGAAGCCAATTTGCAATTTCTTGAAACCATCGGAGCTCGTCTTATCAAATTCGGCGTTGCTGGGAATAAGTAAGCTGTTGAATACTTGTACAAAAAATTCGATTGGATTGGTTATATGACCCCATAGAGAGCCATTTGTTGATATTCCTAGTGAAATATTTCGTGCTGCATTATATGCTGTCCTAGGTAGCTGAATATGTCGTCCTTCCGGGTTATTGTAGCACCGTTAACACGTTAGGATTTCAGATGTCAGGAATCATCCGGTTTTGATCCATTGCAATAAAGGTAAGCACCGAACAGGGTGTCTGGTTGGATGTTATCGAAAAGTCCAGAAATGGAGCATGACAGCCGTCTTCGACGAATATCGCCGTCTTTCACATCCTAAGTTTGGGCAATTATTGTTTGGCTTCGGTGCCGTTACTGAGAAGTATCCAGGTCACGATCTGTGGATCAGCAGTTCATCGAAACGTTCAAAATATTACCACCAGAGCTGGAGCACAGTGATAAAAGGCAATCAGAGACTAGAGAGTGAACGATAACTTATTAAATAAACAAGTTTAGTAAAAATCCCATTGCATGTGAATTACTCAGGGCTTTTCGACCTGCTGCTATTTGATCCTTGTACATCTTCGGCTACCGTATTTAGAGGGCGTTTCCGTCTCATTCGTCTTGATGACGAACTAGAAGGTACAGTTTGGGCTGTTTGCGCTGCAACTTCCTGTAGGCGGCCTGCTCTTCTGCTTGTACGTGTACCAGGCGCTTGAACAGCAACTGCTAAGCGCTTTTTCGCAGGAGATGACCCAACCACTGCGTCATTAGGTCTAAAAATGAAATTCAGTAAAACGATTGTTGTGCGAAATAGCGAATTATACCTTTTGACGGAAGCCCAACCTAGCTCTTTTTTGCGACGAAGCTTCAATGAACGAACAAGCATATGTGCTGGGTCAGATTCGATTAGGACTGGGACCTCAGCGCTGTGTCTGGCTTGAACTTGGCCGGGTCGAATTATTGATGAGGTGGGATCGACATCAGAGAGTAGTCCAGCTGAGGGAAGTCGCGACAATAGCAGGCTAGCCATTTCGGATGGCGAGATCCGATAGAGGTTCAGAGGTGAACACGGAGATTTGCAATCACGACGCGACGATGCGGTGATGACAAACGATATTGAGATGGTTTAGAGATTGTGATGATATAAGGAGATTATCAACTGCAACTTCATGATACAATAGTGTCAGAAGACTATGAATCACAGAAGTAGTGTATCAAATACCAATGGAAACACTGTGTATACTGTATAATAGGGGAACACGTTTCGCACAAACCGCTAAATATGTCGATACAATGTCAACTGTTAATACTGGCCATTGACTGCCATATAATTTGCCAAAGGGGCATGCATCCGCTACAGTATCGATAGAAGAAGCAACAACGCAAGCTGGGCTAGGTTACTATCGTAGCATCCCAATTATTTGACACTTGTTGTAGTTAATCCGTTTAGTTTATAGCGGGAGCGGTGATTAATGCGGAAAAGTAAATATATTGTAAACCCTGCAGCAACAACCATAAGTCAGGCAAAGGCTGTTCTGCAAGCTTCAACTGAACCAAATTTGCACAAGCAGCGAAAACCACTTGATTTTTTTTCTCGGGAATGTCGGAACTGCCTCTGTAGTCATTTTGAAATCCTTGACCCGTTTGTTCACCATTTCATGCCTGACTTGGAGAAGACATTTGAAATCTTTGACCCGTTTAATCACCATTTCAAGCCTGGCTTTCCGGTCTCTATTTGGCATTGGCTCTGCTGGTGTCAAAAAGTGCTCTCTTCCGTCCTGATAACCTTTGTCTGCAGATGGCATTTCTCTCAGCCATAATTTTGCCACTAGACAATGCCAAACCAATCGAATGTTGGGCCAGGAACCGCAAGGTACGCCGCTAGAGACATGTACTATTTTGAAACGCCGATCTCGTAACGTAAACAGGCATGTTTGAACTTGTGTGACACGTCGTTTTTGTCAAAGATGCCTTGTTCGAAAACTCAAAGGTCTGTACCATCGAGTGTGAGGACGGTACAAGACGATTCCAGTTCTCGAAACGGTCTTCCCAATGAATCTGGTCATGGACAAGATCAGTGCAAATTTATACAAATTTTCGATGATGGCAAATTTTACATAATTCAGCTTGGCAATTGCTGACTACAGCCCAAATCCAGTTGCGCTACGTTTTTTCGTTGATATAAAACGTGAACATGTTACATCCTCGGTTTGATAGCAATGAAGGAAATAAAGTCCCATCATAATATGCTCGCGACGAACGTTTGGCAATGATGATCGAATATCCAGCCAAACACGCGAACGCTGATCCCGAAATGCGCTGCCCATATGCGTTTCCAATAAAGTGTTTTTCTTGCCGCTGGATTGGATCGGAACATTTGTGAGACGTAATTGATAAACCAATGCGATTCCCCATCATGTTCCATTCAAGCAACTCGCCTGGTACACATAAGAGCACCTCCACCGCGCAGACCCAAACCTATAATTTGCCAGTGACCATCACAAAAAGGATAAAATTATGATGCTCTTTTAACGTACCCTTCAAGTCTCGCTCACAAACTGCACAATAGCCAATAAACCAGTTTCACCGGTTAACCGGTTAAAACAGCCTCAGCAGTTGCTCATCCTGGAGTTCTCTTCATGGTAAAGGGTATGCCGAATCGTGTTTCCGTCTTCACGAACGAGCATGCCCCGCTATCCTGAAAAAAGCTGGGTGCGGCGTCAACGGTCACAAGGTGGCCGGAGCCGCAGTGAAAAAGGAAGATCCGATCTTTGTATTGCTCAACTCGAGCATGTTAGGGGAAATTAGAACTATTCGACCAAAGATCAGCAAAAACTGTTTGTTGAAAAATGTGCTGATAAGTTAGCGTTGTATTTATACCTTTTTTTAGCAGAAGCGTTTCACATTATCAGCGCCAGTATCAAAGAGGTCGATGATGTGAAGATTGTAGCATGAAACCCATCATAATGGGAGGTGTGCCAGAGCACGCTCCTTTGTTCATATCTTTCTCCGGTGGCCTGAGTTGACCGTATTTTATGAGCCAGGTCTCATAATGACTCAAGACACTCAATGTCTCCATACGCAAACTCTTCAACTGCGTTTAACCGCAGTGCGATCACTGAAGTGGTATTTGTTTTTTCTGACTTGATGATCCGCTTCTCGATTTTTGGCTCCATTTTGCGGAGGAATGGGAGTTTCAGAGTGAACGTCTCCGGTTCTTTATCCTGGAAATATTTCACGGTCGCCAGAGTCTCGGGACATCGAAGAATATTTGGGACCTGAGAATTTACATAAATGCGGGATCGCTTTTTTTCTGTTGAATCGTGACAATCAGCGATCTCCCATTGGCCGCAACTGCCGCGCCAATGCTGGAATGTGACACCATCGTCAAAAAAACTGCAACTCTCAGGCCACCGGAGAACGAACGATATGATGTCATATAATCTGATATCGCAGTCGAAACCTGCTCGGCGACAGCGGAGCGGTGTGTTTTCCCGCTCAACTTCCTCTTCGTCACCCACTTCAACGCACGAAGGAGCGTCCACGAACGAAAGAGCTTGCTCTGGTACACCCTCCCATTATGATGGGTTTCATGCACAGTCTTCACATCATCGACCTCTTTGATACTGGCACTGATGGTGTGAAACGCTTCTGCTAAAAAAAGTATATATTCAGCGCTAAATTATCAGCACATTTTTTCAACAAACAGTTTTTGCTGATCTTTTGTCGAATGGGTCTAATTTTTGCCTCTAACATGCTCGAGTTGAGTAATGCAAAGATCGGATTTTCCTTTTTCAACTACAGTGTAGGAATTCTAGGTTGGGCAAATCCCTACAGGCTCTCACAGACGTTTTTGACCCCACAACAAAAAAGATGCGCCTTGAAACTCCTGACCATTGAGCTACTTTTCGATTTTTGCCAATTTTTTCGGTCAATTTTCAAATTTTCAACTCAGTCATTATTGCTCAGATTGCATTCGGAAAAGGCTCTTTCGAATGGAATATTCTTGTAGTGCGATCGGAATTTTTTAAACCTGAACCCTTATGCGCATTTTATACACAATCGGTTGTAATTATGCCACGACTGAACAAGCGCGCCGTTGTCGCTAAGAAAGCGAGAGATGTGACGGTCATGAAGTGTGCTATGTCATCAACCATTTCGACGATTGCGGCTGATGCGGGAGTCCCAGTTCAACTGTCTGATCAGGACCTATCTGATGACAACGGCCAAGCAGACAACGAATTGCCTCGGAAGAAGACGTCGGCTCGTCTGAGTACTGGTCGGACAGCGAATCCGGTCAAAATTAACCGGTGTCAGCTGCGCCGGTGCATGTGTTTCCATCGGGCTCTCCCAAACGTCGTCGACGATACGATGGAACTAGCCGTACTGGAAAAATGAGAGCATCAGGAAAACTCTCCAGAACAATGACAGCATTTGACCTTTTTCAACTCTGAACCACCAACATGCATGTTTACGTTACAAGGTAGGGGTTGGGATCGGCGTTTCGAAAATAGTACATGTCACTGGCGGCGTACCTTGAGGTTTCTGGCCCGGCATTCGTTTGGCTCGTCATTGTCTAATGCCAAACTTACGTCTGGGAGAAATGCCAACTGCAGAAAAAGGTTATCCAGACGGAATAGTACACTTTTCACACTAGTAGAGCCAATGTCAAATAGAGACAGGCGCCTAAACCGGGAACTGAAACTTCTTTAATCCAGGCATGAAATGGTGAACAAACGGTTTAAATGTCTACAAGGGCAGTTCCGGCATTCCCGAGAAAAACATCAAGTAATTTTCGCTGCTTGTGCAAATTTGGTTCAGTTGAAGCTTGTAGAACAGCCTTTGCCTGACGTACTGTTGTTGCTGCAGGGTTTACAATAAATTTACCTTTTACATTTACCGCAGCTTCCAAGTTGTTAAACGGCGTCACGGAGATCGCGGCCTGCTGCACTATCTTCAGGGTTATGTCGTCCATGGCGAAATCTGCCCTTGAGGCAGTTAATGTATTGCGACAAACACTAATCCAAAACGCTCGTGCGAAGATTTTCGGTACTGTGTTCCCGACCGACAATCACAGGAGTGGGCGGAAGCAGTTGCGGTCCGCGTTAAAAGGTCCAGGGGTGGCAGCGCATTATCCATTTACGTACCATCATGGATTCGATAAACTATACGAAGATGAGCAGGCGCTTCGTAGACTGAGAAAGCTGGAGACATTACGAAAGCGTGGAAAAGGTCCCCCAAAGAAAGGACAAGGTCGTCGTTCTGGTAAGAAGAAATAAAGATTGACTGCAGCGACGGTTCTGCTGTGCGCCCACTCGGTTAACAGATTATCAATCCCTATATAATGCATGTCCATATGTCCTATGTAATGCATGTCTATATCTTTTGTTACTAGGCCATGCTTATATTCGCTGGGGTACTCGACTACAACCGATGCATGACATGTTAATTCTTTTATGGTATCGTTTCGGACTACTGTAACAAAAGAATCTGTCTTTCCTATACAGTTCTCCATCAATTGGAAATTTTTATTTAATCACGATGGATGCACTTTCAACTCCTTTTGAATCGAGCGGAGGAGGCAGCATTTACAGAATATCTATCAATGAGACTCCGACCTCAGGAATTCGAGAAGTTTCTCCTAATGACGCCAATTTACGTACACCAGAAACACTACGATTCAACACGCCTAAGGGGAATCTTGGGCCGTTTCGTACTCCTCACTGTCTGGGCAAACGCTCACGCTCTACGCCTTCTGGAAACGCTGTATCATTGAAAGCAAAATATAAAAAATATCCTTGCCCGCAAACACCGCGTCGAGTTTTCAACGCTTCCACTCCTGCCCCCAAAAGCGCCTTCGTCGTCGCATTGTCCGAATCTCGCAACAAGCGACAGGTAAAAAAATACGTCAATGAGAAGTTAAAAAAGAGTTTTAAACCAGTATATAGGTGGGAGCTGCTATCTTGAATTTGCGGTCACCAGAACTTGATTTGTTTTTGTACACTGACAATCAAACATATCAGAGCACGTTACGTCTCGTACACCTGTATGAACCTGTCGAAGTTTGTTGATTAAACTTAAACAACCTTCCCCTTCCCACATTGCGCATAGGTTCTTATATCCGATACTGCAGTCGGAAGCAACTTGTACATGATTTTGAGTAAGCTCAATTACTGAGAGTGTAGATTTTCGTTCACATCATCTTAGACGCCGAGCTGGACATGTATAAAATCACAGCGTGTGAGAACATTCTTAACCGCGATTTATTAGTAAAATATTAATCTGCCACCAGATCAAAGAAAGCATTTCAATGAAGATCAAGGTCAACTCCTTCTTGAGCAAAAAGCCAGCCGCGAGAGTCTTAACGAACTACCTTTGGACTCTTCCTTGTAAGGTAAATGTTGTGTCAGATTTACTAAGCTATGACAGTTTTGACAGGTTTTTGTGTATGGCTTCGACCAACTGCTTGCTTAAATGGGTTGCTTTTGAACAATGTGAAGCTTTTGCTCCAAATTCAATCAAGGTGAGAAGGGTTGAGCACGCACACATTTTTAAGTTGACTTGTAAAACATATTTACAGGTTTCTTTGAAAACGCTGGATGGTCATATGGCTCTGAACTTGGCCACCATCAAAACTCTGGAGATCCTGTGTAATGCCGTCAATCCGAAAGCAAAAAAAGGTTCTTTATTCTCTGTTTTAAACCTGTGCAAAACCCCATTAGGAGGTCTGGGGAGGATTTAGCAGATTGATGTTTTTCATGACATTTTTTGCACAGAACGGTTACTCCGCTCAAGTTTGATACAGCCACTAAATCATATACCCACAATTAATGCTCGGCTTGACTCTGTGCAAGAACTTCTAGAAAACGATGAAACATTTTTCGAATTGTTGCCGCTTTTGCCTCAGTTTTCAAGCCTGGATCTCATGAATAATGGATTGGGTAGTTTATTATTGTTTTTGTTCTCTTGTTCGTACTTAGCTGCCTTAGCAATGGTGTCTCGAACTGTATCAGAGAAGTCTGCTCAGCAATCGGTCACCGACCTGGTCAGCAGATGGCTCATACGATTATGAATTCCTTTTTCATTCGTGGCTCACAGCTCCTTGTTAAGCACGCACTGAGCCTATTTCCAAGAGTCGTTTCGGCATTGTCTACGTGCAACTCTACAATTTTAAAATCGATTGTTAGCGTACTGTCGTTTTTTAACCCATCCGCTGAGATGTTTATCCAAGGCTGAAACTCTTGATGACCAGAAAAGAGAATTGATAATGGAGGAAATTAGCCAGTATATTACGGAAGATGCGCAATTACCAGAAAAGTCGTGCGCCCAAGTTCTTCATACGAGACTAGCGTTTGCAGTAAAACCTGGTCTCAACGGGTTGCTTGACGTTGGCCGAGCAACTTATTGCGAAATAATTGAGGCCATTAACGAAGTAAGTCTTTCCATGTAAAATAGTTCTGATGGACAATAAGTTTATCAGGAAATTCAAAAATACGTTGTCGAATTGGAACTACCGAAGATAAAGAAGCACTTCACTTCATCTCGGGGTTATGCGATATTGTCAAAATCAGTCGACGTTTTCACCAACTGCACGTTTAGGGTTTTTTTTGTCGCTGCCAATTGATTCTTTGAATGAATTGCCAGATATTTTCATTCAAAGAAGCCGCCAAGGCAAACGGATTACTTTTTCCACTGCCAACCTCATTTCATTGGATGACCGCCGCACAGAATCGCTCGGTGATGTTTTGCTATTAACTGGTAACAATTAGCTCGAATTTTGAAGAAGTTGTAAAATCGTGGCAGAACGATGCCTACAAGAACTGTCGTCTTCTATCAGAATGCATCTCCCGTGGCTTCTGAATGTTACAGAATCAATTGCAGTTTTGGACCTCCTCGTTAATTTTGCGAACCTTGTTACGCAACATGATTCGTACATCAGGCCTATTCTTACGAAAGACGGTCCGATCGCAATCTCAAAGGGCCGCCATCCGGTTAAAGAAGCCGCGTGCGCATATGGATTCACACCTAACGACATCTACCTTAATGAAACATCAAAACTGCAAGTCGTTACTGGACCAAATGGCAGCGGAAGTAAGTACCGCGATAGGCAACTCAAAGTGAATACTTATGAAATACTCCTCAGAATCAACTTACCTACGTCAGACAGGACTGCTTGTTATCATGTCGCATATTGGGTCCTTTATACCTGCAGCATATGCGTCGGTCCCCGTTATTGACCAGGTAAAAAATGATTCCCTGCGAATCAATTTACAGACAGAAAAGCAGATATTTTCGCGAATGAGCCATGGCGATGACCTTGAGGGGAATGCATCTGGGTTTTTCGTGGAAGCAAGAGACGCAGCGTCGGTTTCTGTAATGTTTTGAGATCCATTTGATAACAGAATTGATCATAGGTTTATTGTCAGAAACACCACAAACTCGAGTTTGGTCCTAATTGACGAATTAGGTAGCGAGCGAAAGAATAAATGCAGTTTGTCTAAAGTCTTCTGTCAGGTCGCTCAACATCAACAGTTGACGGTATTGGCATTGCATGGTCAGTCATCGAGGAAATCATATCAAAGGGGTCTTACTGCTTATTCGCAACGCATTTTCATGAACTTACCGACCTTCCTCGACTATATCAGCAGATACATAACATTCAATTGAAGGCATGCATTTTCTTGCTATCCAAGCAAACTATTAATATGAAATTAGGTTGACCAGGTTGATCAAAAAGTAGATTTCTGCTATTCAATCGCAGATGGGTCATGCCAAGAGGTAATCAATTAAAACAAGCAATTTCAGTTTTATATATTCTGTCTAGTAGGTGACGAACCAATATGGTATTTATATCGCTGGTAATGTCTCATTTCAGTGGCTACAACAACTTGTCTGACGGATAACAGAATTGGCTATGTTTCCACAAAACATAATCAGTTTCGCACGGATTTTGAGTGCACAACTCAGGCGAAGATTTAACGTCAGCTCAGCATCTCATCCGACTACAGCGTGTTTTTACGACACTATCCAAAAGTTAATCTCCCTTCGGCATTGCACATTACCACAGCAAGAACTTATATCGTATTGATATCACCAGAAATGCGATGAATTTCTTATCAACGATGCACAGATACTTGCGAAGGATTCGCGAAGAAATGTTGCCTGATGACCAAGGAGAACTGCCTACGAGCCAAAATAGCTGAATAAAGTGAAATTCTGCCAATATGAGGTCATTAATTCATGATTCATGAAAGGCCAACTGGCCAATCGCATCGCGCCGCTGGCGGAACTCAGGGGCACGTACTTTTTGGCGCGCATTTCTATTGTGAAGCGGTGCAGGGAACTGTTGAGTTAAGAGCGTCCGTTGACAAAGCGCCGGTCCCTGCCTCGTTATATGTGACGTTGAGTGAGTGTAAGTGTGTCGTGTATCGAGGCTGGGTGCGCTGTTCTGATTGATCAAGTGGCTGTGCTGGATTCAGTGATAGAGTGTTCCTGATTAGATACAGGGTCCTTCATTCTGTCACCATCATCATCCCCTTGGTGGTTATTACCGATCACCACGTCAATCACTGGTATTGAGTGTCATTTTTCCAACATTTCTTGATGCCCAGAATCGTTGCGTTCTCTCCCGCGACAGCGTTTTCTAAATCGCTTCTTTTCGATAACAGAAATGAGGACCATCAAAAAAGTCCATCCTTCAAGACACATCAATTAAAATGGGCGCCGTCGCCTGGTGAGCCTCAATTCAAAGCCAATAAGCCCAGAAATTTTTCCCGAGCTTATAATCAGTATGACGACTTTGAAGATACTTTTGACAATGCCAATATGGTTGGATCTTTTCGATTCATTCAATCTCAGAAGTTAGCAATTTCCAGTGATCGTGATGTGGCTGGCCCATGCTGGACCCATGACTTCTATAAGCTACCTCTTGAAAGGATTGCCTGTTTTTTAACAGTACCGGAACTTACGGAAGCTGCGATGCGTTCATGTAAGAGCTGGAGACAAGGGTTTTCACAGGAATCGGTTTGGCGAATGATATATGGCCGCAAATCATACCCCCTACAATTTTCCCAACGATCTTTCGCCCGCAGCTGGAAGGTTTTGTGTCAAGGAGGATCAAAGTTCTCTATGACATCATTACTTGATATGTGTCCCGAATCAGTTTATTTCGACTTTACTCCGTCAGAGAGTTGCAAGTTTGTGCCTTCTAGATCAAACTCCATACTCGGTCATCCCAGGTCTCCAATCATTGCCTGTCTGGAGGTCCTTCCTGGTTTCTATTGGGTGGTTCTGCAGACTGTCGTCGGTTTTATTCACACAGGGGTTGCCGTGGACAAAGGAACGTTGATTATCGATCGCGGAATCGAAGTTGCAGCTCAATTTTTATCTCAGATGTCTACTGCAGGATGGAAATCAGCTAATGTTCGATCAATTACCTTATTGCTTATGACTTTACAAGCAGTTCCGCATACCATCCCGGCTAGCATTGCCATGAAGCATCCTGGATCATTTATCATGCAAAACCCATTCAGGTTGGTTTTGAGGTTTCCAAAAGGAGCGCAACCTCCACATTACTTCTTCGGTATTCCTAGCGAAGCGTCCAAAAGGAGAATCATGCTGCTCCCAGAGACACTAACAGATGTACTTGCTTTTGATGAAAACATTCCGTTATTCGACGATGACGCTTTCGCTACATTAAAGTTTGATGACCGACATACCCAATTAGTATGGGCAGTTCGTATTTCTAAAAATTAATAGTCTCTATACTTAAACCAAACTGTAATTTCAAAAATAAACCTTCAACTGTAACATTCATCATATCAGTTTATGCTAACGAGTAGTATCTGCACCTTGCGTCCTGACTCGTGACCAATCAAACACTTCCCGATTCGGACGTGTCACTTTCAGAAACAATGAATGCTCCAAACCTCACTGATGCACTTCCAAATGCGCTGTGATGTCAGGATTCATGCTGGGCTGGCAATCCCTGGCATAAAAACAGAAGTAAACCTGTACAGCGCAAAGGTCGCTCAGTTCATCGCTGTTTCGCTTCCATCAATTCCCCAGGGCTTACTGGGTGAGTTCCCTACCAACAGATGTCTGTTTGTTGAAATTCGTTGAAGAAACTGATCAGGGCGATTCTGTGCACAGTTCTGTACGCTCCAACCTAACAGGTAGGCTTCGATTGCGCTCTCGCCTGCACACGTTTTGAAAGCACAACGCTGGATGCGCGCAATGATGGTAGACTGGGCTTGGTTTGAGCCGGTAATCAGGGAGACGCGATCCAGTTCGGAAGTTAGAAATGGAGCTGTATCTCGGTCAGTATTTGGGTGCTGAGAGTTTTGATCAGGCATGTATATGGGACGTTTTCTTCGTCATGGAAAAGAAAGACTGTTGAAAATCGTTAAACAGGGTGAAGATAGAGCTTTCGTGGATGGCATGTGCGACGTAAAGAGCCATCCACGAAAGCTCTATTTTCATGCTTTTCAACGACATTTTAGTATCACTTGAGCGCTTGGCAATCCGCTAGACCCTGGATCGAGTAGGTTATTGAACTCTTTTACTCTTGTAAGTTGTGACTTTACCTTCTTCAACCCTTGTAACAATCCAGGGCCAATTTATCGATATTAAATCGCAGATCAGCCACAGAACAGTGCGAAAAAAGGACCGGTTTCGGGTCTTGAAGTAGAATATTCTTCAGAAAATATCTAGAATCGTCAACATAATTTTCCCAGGTCTGTTTTGTCAACGAATATACAGCCCCATATCTAAAATTGGAGCATGATCGTCCTCTCTGCATAGTAACTACTCCCTCCCTTTTAAATTACCGATACTGATGGCAGCATCTATCTCAGGTTTGTTCTCCATATCCTGAAATAGATGGTTATCACGAAATTTTCAAGGTCTGCTCCTATCTTTATTCAGCAAGATAATGCTCGACCGCATATCACGCCTGATCGTGAACAATTCCGAATTTGCGCGCAGGAAGATGGTTATGATATAAGGCTCTTCTGCCAACCAGCAAACAGTCCAAATTTTAATATTCTTGACCTGGAATTTTTCAACGCTATTCAATCTATACAACATACCGAATCCCCAAAAAACTTGGATGAACTAATAAGTCGTCCATGCAACTTCCTATATCAATTACCTGTCTACTAGAAACAGTAACAAGGGCTAGAAATATAATTGTGGATGTGTAAATCCTGCAAGCTTGTTCTCTCATCTGATCAATAAAGTGAGAAGTGTTAATCTGGACTGTTTGCTGGCTGACAGAAGGTCCTTAGATCATACCCATCTTCCGGCGCGCAACTTCGGAATTGTTCATGATCAGGCTTGATATGCGGCCGAGCATTATCTTGCTGAATAATAGATAGGAGCAGAACTTGAAAATTTCGTTCTAATGGCAGATAGAACCTTGGTCAACAGAGCGTCAAGGGACTGTCTTTGGTCAACAACCACAGGCTTCTTCACCGCTGTCCCTCTTTGTCGACTTATGCTCCACCGTTTTGCAGGTTCCGCGACCAGATGCCAATTTTTCTGTCAACAACGCAATTATTCCAGTCATCAAATCTTGGTCGAGCAACAGCTGCAAGGAACATGATTTTTCCAAAACATTTCTTGCTTTTTTTGCAGGAACGATAGGGTTCTTCTTCGTCCGGATAATGCATTTTTTTAAGTTGACGATTTAATGTAGCTGCAGAAATACTCGTTGCTGCAGAAAAATGTCTAAGGGTGTTCCTTTTGCTCAAAGGAACGGTAGCGACATCGGAAGAAATGTTCGGGTATT
>OUQQ01000014.1:0-82755 GCA_900404475.1 Spongospora subterranea | reverse complement strand
TCATTTGACTACATTATCGTTACCGGTCCATCATAATCAGATGATATTGTAACCCCATCAGAGTCATTTGACTGCATTATCGTTACCACCTTAAGAGCGTGTCAAATGCATGGGTTCAGATGTCGAGTCTGGCTGCCGTTGACGCGAGATCACAATATTGTGTGTTCTAAGAAGGCCAGGGTGTATATTCGATATTTGTTGAGTGATCAAATTTGTCTGTTTGCTGTGAAGGCTTTCGACCAAAACGGCAACGAAATCGCCGCGTACTTCCGATGCATTGCCCGAATATATGTAGCAGTCGGATGCCGTCGTTGGCAAAATTTGGAGTCGGTCGGCGCCCAGGCTGAAAACAATCGGTTTGTCGAACGGGTTACGTCACCCCCAGGAACGATGGCGGAGAAGTTTAACTCTGGTACTACATTCATGTCTAATTTATATAGTGAACCCACCATTTTTAACTGAAGAAGTTTCTAGTATAGTGTTGGTACCCCTTTCATCGTTTGATTATTTTGACCTTACGTTTGAATCCTATTGATTCTGATTTTCGATATTCACGATCTGATTCAAAGGCAAAAGCTGTCGTGAAATCTGATATTATCCTGTCACCAACATGATAACTCGGTAAAAAACAAATACCATTTCCACCCCAGTTGTGCAATGGTTTATGGTACAACAGGTAGGATGATCTTCATCTGGTTAAGAAAACTTGGGTGGGCCGTATTGCAACATTCGCTTCCAGGAAACGGGCCAAAAGTCGTTGGATCTTGATAGATTAAACGAAAACTGCATCTGGGTTAGAAAAAATGCTTTTGATGGGCTTTTTGGCGAACCTCATACGGGTAGACAGGGGATTGAATCGGCGGAAGATGATCATGCCTCTCATTGACCAATTCTATGATACTCATCAATGCATCACGAAGGACGCTTTCGATGTTTTTTGAAGTGAGCTCTGCGTTTCTCCAACGTCGAGACTCTGCCGATATATCCTGATCAATAATATTAGTCAGAAGCGACAATATAAAAAACTGAATAACTAACGCTTGAAATTAACTGTTTGATTGTGATTGGTATCGACCACATCTCCCAAAAGACTTTCTCTTCTTTCGTAGTAAGGAACAACGTTTTTGAAAATTGTTTTTCATAGAACGCCAAAGTAACCTGGATTCGTTAAAATCGATTGACAAATTTTGCAGAAATGGGCTTTACCACTGCGCCACCATTTTTGGTTAAGCTCTGATAGAATTGGTCAATCTTGCTATCAATATCATCGATCATCTTCTGGTCATCAATGGCGCTATACTGTATATGGAGTCCATGGCATTCCATATCCCTGGCACGTATTGATCCCAATGCTCGGTTGAACAAGATAGTGTGGACCAACGCTATATAGCAACGCTATTCAGAACTTAATCACAAAATCAATGTTATTCCATCATCACATCTAATCACAGTCTTCGCATGAATCCTATCAACCTCCTAGACCCAAATCAATACAAGCGCTGCTGGAAGAAAAGTTGCCCTCCTACAACGGGTTTTAAACTGAATTTCTGGAGATTCATAGAAGAGTTCGCTGAGTCTGACAGTTACTTGATGCTCGAAAACGATGAATTGACGTAGATGGGTCCCAAACGCCGACTGATGTGTGCCCGGTCAATTACCGGACCGATTATTGCGCCAGTCAATATCTGACTCTGGTTGTCCCAAATGGGCATATTCGCCGTTCAGGAGGAAATTTATTTCGACCGCTTTAAAATAGAATGTGGGATTTGTTGTTCGTGAAGTTTATCTGGAACAGTAATACTTTTTAATTCGGCGACACCGTTTTCACAAGGGGGTCGATATCGCTACTGAACAGTTCCAATGCATGGTCGTAAACCGTGATTTTAGTCCAAAAAACATTTGCTGCCTTGGATCTCCCCTTGCTAGGCCCAGGATTGATTGATGAAAAAAAAGCATACAGTAAGATTCACAGATTCACAAGTTGACGAGGTCATTATGAAAGAACAAAAGCAGATGCACTCGGAAATGTTGGCGCAACGGAATCATTGCGTGAATCTTCTTTGTTAACGTCTTGCATGGCGATCCAACAATAAGTACTCGAAGCTCCATTCTCAAGCCTATTGCTATTGCTTTTCTGTTCACCTCTCGTTTCAAGTCCATGTCGGGCCTCCATGCCGAGGTAGCCACTGTGTTTTTTCAAACTTTGAATATGTGGACGTAAAGGTACTGCATTTGACTTCCGGAAAAATCCATTTGTAGATCGGCAGACCAGAAGCACCAACGGGTAAGTCGGCTCTCTGTCAACGGCAGTTTGCGCTCAAACGATCATTGAAATCGTCCGCCGTTTTCTGTCTCAAAATGCATACGAGGATCAATTAGACCGTTTATCCGTTCAGCATCAGAGTGATGATAAAAATCTGCATCATCGACATTTGCAAACCAATACTCGGACTGCAAAACAATACACAGTTTAACTTCACTCCCATTGTGATACAAGATTTAGTGAATACGGCTTCTGCTTAACGCCATCTGCAGAACAAACAACAAGCTTAACAATCGCTTTCATCCAACACATCAGAACTGCATGAGTCAGTACAGTGCAAATTGCCTTGTCCATGAATGACAGACAGGTTGTCGACATCTGATTTGCTGGTCTAAAGGTTCCTTCATCGGATACCCAAGCTACTTGTAGCGGCCAGGCGGAAGTAGGGAAAACCTGGTAGTACACATGATTACCCGACCCAAAAGAACCCGCGAACCTTTGTACACCATACCATACCGACATCTGATTTTGTGTAAAAGCGAATTTACAGACACCGTCTTAGCATGCATTGGGCGACTGTTTCAGATTTGCCATCTTGAGCAAATGGGCTGCGCCCACGGACAGCACCTTACATTACACCAGGACAGGCGATCAGTGGATCGGTATCGAAAACCAGGTCGTGTCGGTCGGTCGTTCTGGCAATCAGATAACCCTTTCGGGGATGAGTGAATTATCAGAATGGCTCGAATGTCAGTTTCGCGTTTTTTACAATCTCCTGTTGCGTCCTTATTACGATATCAGCTGTTGTTAGTGTTATTACAAACGATGGGAGGAATCTCATCGGGCGTTTACGAGGATTCGATCAGGTTGGTTCCTGAATCTGATTGTGCTACGCTCATCGTGATCGTTCTCGTTAGTGTATCAATATAGTTCTGGAAGAATGCCATGAGCGTGTGTATTCAACCACTGCGGGAGTTGAACAAGTTGTGCTTGGGCTCTATGTCGTACGAGGAGATAATATGTATGCATTAGAATGTTTGGCACCGAGTACTTTAATATCAATAATGCTGCATAGATCTATTATCGGCGAACTCGAGCATGACATCGATGCCCAACTTGATTTGGGCTCAATCCGGGCAGAACCGTTAAAAGCTATTGTGCATTGAAGAGATAAAAATATAGGAGCATTTCTAAACACGTCCATTAGTCCGATGCCGTACGTTCAAAATAAAATTATTGAAGAATCATGAAAGGTATATATATTGAAAATTGTGAATATTGTACTTGCATTGAGTACCGAAGCTAGCCAGCGCTATGCGTACCTATAAACCACTCCTGCTGCCTGGTTTGAATCCATTGGTTCCATCCGGTCCTTGGGCCAGTCTGGCAACTTGCCGAACACGATTCACATTTGGGTTAACAACCCGAGGCGTGCTACTCAACTGCTCCATGCTTCGAGCGAGAGCTTCATCAGCTTCTGTCACCGTCGCTTCCTTGGTGCGTTCGATAGACCGAGCTATTCTTTGCTTCTTGCGCGCATTATAAGTTAGATTGCCGACAAGAACCTCATCATTGACTCGAAGGACAACGCCACCGATAACATCATGAAGAGAATAAGCTACTGACTCGTCTCCGACTCGAATTGACCCTCCTCCAGGATAGACTGACTCGACGATACCTTTCTTCGGGACCAAGCGCAGATGAGAAATGCGGGATTTTCCGTTGCCAGGGTCAGAAAGTCGGAATGCAAACTCGACTTCATCGCCTGCTCTTGCTGCTGTTTTCAACGCCAGAAAATCGGTTGCGCTGAAGACATATGTGTCGACAGATAGATTGACCTTGGCCGCCGATTCCGCATTTAACTGAAGGGTTCCGAGAGGCTTTTCAGCAGGTGAATTGGCCTGGGGTATTGATTCTGCTCTTCCCCAAACAGGAACAGCAGATCTAGAACCCGCTTCTTTGGTGATGGTCCCACGTAAATCCACAGTGTCGAATTTTACAGTACCTGCGGGAAGAGTCGTCAGTCTTGAAGCGCTCAATTGATCTTTGCCGACATGCACATTGAATTCAACTTCATCTCCAACAGCAACAGACTGAATATTCTGGTCGAAAATCTCACTAAAATGGAAGAACAGGGGATCCTGACGCAATTCGCATTTGATGAAGCCGTATTGCGGTTTGATAACAGTAACAATTCCCCGTTCCCGACCAATTGGAGATGGAACCAATAAAACCACTCCTGTTGCTGATGAAGCGCGGGTTTGAAGATGAGTCGCGACTTTAAACTCGACTTCATCGCCGGGAATTAGTTCGAACCTAGGATCTGCAACATCATTATTACCAAACGAGAGGGTCCGGGACACCAGGCCTGGTCTCGATAACGGCGACATTATCCTGGATATTGGAGCCGATTGACTGATTGTTGGCTCATCACCGTCATCTGGTTCGAAGAATTCAATGTTTCCCATATCTTGACTGCCATCAACAACGCGTTTCGCCTTTGGGCCTTTAACAACGGATATACCTTGGCTAACAACGCCCCGTCGAGGTGTTGAATCAATTTTTTGTTGAGCCAAAGTCCCAGCTTGCAAAGCCATAACTTGTGTCGCGTGAATCTGGTTTTTCTTGTTACAGCCGACACAGAACGATACTTCCAATCCTGGATGCACCGGAATACTACTATTAATCAACTCGGAAAAATGAAAGAACATCTGCTGTTGATCTCGATCAAAACACCTGATAAATCCGTAAGAATCTTTGACACAGACAACAACCCCGGTTTCTCGATTGTTGCTTGAATCATTAACCATTTGCGGTGATTGTAGCCTCTCCGCCGGGCGAATACATACAATGTTAGTCGCGCCTTGCCTGCTCGACCGTTTTTCTGTGAATAATTGAAATTCGACAATGTCGCCAGGCAGTAGAATAGAAGAATTTTGAACGTCGCTAACGTCACGCCCACTAAACTCCAATACCACATAAGGCCCATTCGTGCTCATCAGAACTTCGCCGGCATTCACTCCAGGCACTTGCTGTAGTTCAGCTCGAATTCGGCCGCCGAATGGTTCTCCAGGAGCCGATCCCGCCTGAATCTGGAGTTCGCGTTCAATAACACCTCTGGACCTGAACTCGGAGACTTCTTCGAAGACAACAGTTCCTGGGGGTAATATCAAGACTTGGCTAGCGCTAAGTCGTTTTGTTTCAGGATCAGACAGCACAACGAATGACACTTCATCACCACGGTCGACTTCGCGTTTGGGCGAAGTATTCACCATTGAAGAGAAATGGAAAAAAAGTTTCTCTTCACGCTCTGCACATCGGATAAAGCCAAATGCGTCTTTGACAGTGATAACGACACCGGTTTCA
Source organism: Spongospora subterranea (assembly GCA_900404475.1). Classification (NCBI taxonomy): domain Eukaryota; phylum Endomyxa; class Phytomyxea; order Plasmodiophorida; family Plasmodiophoridae; genus Spongospora; species Spongospora subterranea. The sequence continues at coordinate 77,126 of OUQQ01000014.1, read as the reverse complement.
CGAACTGAACTCATGACTGGGACGACTTTCGGATACCAACTGTGATGGGTGGAGGGATAAAGGATGATGAAAGACCGGTTACTGGGAGTTGCTGATCGCAAAGATAAACCTGATAATTACCCGATACTTGTGGATCGGTTTGCAGTTGATGATGACGATCGACACAGGAACGGAGACCCGTTTCGAGCTCTAAAGGTTGGGTTGGTTTATGATTAACGAACTGGAGTGGAACTGGCGGAACGGAGTGTACAACCCCTTTCATAAGCCGACATCGTGGGTTGCGCTGAAGGAACGTCAGGGCGCCCACTAAGTCACACCTGGTCGGCTCAAACCAATGGAAAATCCACCAAGTGATTTCGAATGGAGATGGTAATAGGATCAATGTCAACAGCATTCAAAGCCAAAGTCAAACACTAAATTCCAAGAAGGTTCCGGATTTTCTATAACCACATACATTACAAAGCAATACCTGAATCCAGATTTGGCTGACATGGTCTATTCTTATGCACATTTGTATCGCTTTCGCAAGTAGACTTTGTCGTAGTTAAACATCCTTTTTTTACAGTTTTTTTTACGATAACTCTGATTATTTCAAAATACCAATAGCTCAGTGGAAGCTTGTTTGTTCATTCTGCTTTTAAAGACCGATGAATCGTTCAAGTCAATTCTCTTCTTCTGCGATTTTCTTGAGAATAGAATCATTGAGTTGTCGTTCGGTAGGTGTCCTATATCCAATCTGTTGTTAGTACTATATCGTAGACATCGATTTTCATTGCTGACATCTCAATCTTTTGTTGAAGCTTTTTAGCTTCCAGTTGATGCATCTGCTCTTGCAATTCAGCCTGCAGGCGGCGCTTTTCAAGGTTAGCCTGATTCTCAAGCTTCTCTCTCTTTTCTCGGTCAATGTTCGCCATAATAACTAATTTATCTTTATACTCCAATTCTACCTGTTACAACCGCATTATCAGTGATTGTCGTTGCTTTCTATAGAAACCCACCTTCTTCATAGCCGCCTTCCGGTTGATCTTTTCCTCGATTTGCTGTAATAGCACTGAATGATCCCGATCAATCGCAATCTGCCTAGCTTCTGCTTCCTCGCGCTGCCTTTGGTCTTCAAGCCTCGCAATATGCTCTTGGTCACGCGCGATGCGTTCATCCTCAAGCTTCAGTTGTTCATTCCGTTGTAATCGAATTTGCTCATATCCTGCATCGTTATGCTGCTGTTTGATATGCCGAAGCTCAATCACCCGCCGCCGCTCTAGTTCTTCTTTATCTTTTATATCGTTGTACAGCTGTTGTACCTCCTTGTTTTTTAATACTTCTTCCTGTGCCAATGCCTTCTTCGCAGCCCGCTCTTTATTGTTTTCACAGATAACTTGCCACTGATGCTTACGATTGCTGTTTTTCAATATTGCCGCCTGAACCTTTTCATGTTCTAATTTTTTCTTTAGACTCTCACTCGCCCTTTGTTCCATTTCGTGGTGCTCCTTCTTTTGCTTGCGTCGACTTACTTCTCGCTGATGAATCTGCTCTAGGCGTGATTCTTTCAACATTTCCAACTTTTTGGTTTTTTCCTCAGCAATTGCTTTGTTCTGTTGCATATATATCTCCAGGTTCTTTTTCTTTTCTGCCGCTTCACGTTGATGGGCTGCTTGTACACTCTCTTCGTGCTCCTGGTGCAAGCGCATCTGCTCTTGTAGACTGGCGCGATATTGTTCTTTTGTTTCCTCTTGCGTCTTGTGTAAACGTTGGACACTTTTCTCGAATTGCTTCTGTTCAAACGCGATAATGGATCCCCAATTCGCCTGCTCTTTAGTCTTGGGTAATGCGACATCTTGATGACGTGTTTTTCGTATTTTATCTCCCCATTGTTCCCGAATTAGGTCCTCGGCAATCAAATGATCGAAGTCGGTCGCCGTATCAGAATCAACATAACTCAAAACATTTGTTTCCATGCTTTTGCTCACAATCTTTGGTGAAGGACGATCCTGCTCAGTTTTATGGGTTTTGCTATCAGACTGTTTCAAGACCTCCCCAGGCTTGGGTTTGGTTTTTCGAGCAATTTTGGCCAACAGAGAATCATCTTGTTCGGCCTCAAAATACAGGCGCGCTAGGCGACGACGTGCCTCATTGGTTAGATGGCGGCCTGAATAAAGCGACGACGCAAAACTTGGCATCGGATATATTTGACACAATATCTTCGAAGAATCACATGCGAGCGTTTTCAAAATATCTTCCTAATTGTGATCATGAATCTGCTCCAGCAAAAATTGATGTATATAAAGTCAACGTTACAAACTCGAAATACAGCGTCATAGTTGAATGGTGTCCGTTGTCACTCTGTCTGGTCTTAGTGTATCATTAACTAAGTTTGGCTGACGCATTATTGCGTTTCTCGTTCCCGGAAATATGGGGGCTTTGACTCAACGGAAAGACAAATTGTTCCAGGAGCTGCCAGGTGTATTCGACCAGACGGTGATATTTAGAGATGCTGTCGCTAAGCAAAGCACGGCCAGAGGGGTTGCCCTTGGATCCTCGATCCTGAACAAATACTCTCCGTTCCCATTCGTAGACAGAGCTGTCGACATAGTCGGTGCTTAACATTTCATTACGATTGTTTTCCGGCTGATTTCTGTATTCAGATGCGACTATTGATCCAGAAAGAACAAATTTTGAGGAATCAAAGAGCAGCTTACATAGCCATATCACAATATTCGGCTTATGCAATGTCTGATGAAGATCGAGAATCTTTCGATTTAGACATGACTAATTTTATCAAAAACTTTGATGAAAGTTTATCTTTGTTGAAATCGACAATCGCGTCATCTCCTAAAGAGTCACAAGATTGCAAAAAACATTGCGATCTGATCGTTTTATTTTTATACATGAGATTAAAGTCTTTCTCGCAAGAGGTGCAGGATATGAGAATCCATCGAACAAATCGACTAAAAAACATGCCTGGGAATGTCATGACGCATAAACGCATTGAAATGACATCTACTGTGCAATTTGCCAGATCAGCGCTGGAATTAGAAGATATTAAACCTGAAGATGACGTGATGTCGGCAGATCTTCAGCTAAGTTCTCAGCAAGTTGCCATTTTCGAACACGAGAATGCGTTACTACTATCAGAGCTCGATGCTGACATGGGCGCTATACGGCAGGCGGAAGCCAGGTATTGGTGTCATTGATGCTGTTGTTTGCGTGCGATGCTAATCAAACGCGAAGGCTTAATGAAATTGCTGAGTTATTCTCGCTTTTTTCAACAAAAGTGGTTGAACAGCAGCATCAAATTGAAAGCATTTATGATAATATTGTACGTTTATCGCAACAATGAATTTCGTTCTTATTGCCGACTGAATACTCTCAAATAGGTTGTTGGAAAGTCCAACATGGATATGGCACTTGATCAGTTAAGGAAATATTTGAAACATGGCGCTAGTTTTCGGCTGAACATATTAGCAATTTTCGTCATCGCAGCGCTGTCACTTCTGTTCCTGGATTGGTTTCAAGTTTGAATTGCCAAAATATATATATATACTCAGACCACCACCCCACGCTCGGTCGAACTTCTTATTCGTATTCCCTCGATCGAGCATCATGGCAAAAACATGACTTACACTCTATATAATTAAAAAAATCGGATTTCATTGTTTCGATATCTAGACTCCACAAGGATTAGGTTGTATGTCAGAAAGGATTTGATTTTGGCATAATTATGTTTTGATCAAAATCGAACTTACTCGTTAATTGCAATTTATGCTTCAAAGGAAGAGAGCCAATTTCTAAAGCGCCTTTGCTTTTTTTCTCATCGCTGATGGAAGTCATCAAGTGGTTGTCGTCTTCAAATTAGCTGTCACAATACAGTATGATTCGCGATTTCTTTGGCCTTATTTTTCCATATGAATCAACTCAGTTTCAAATCTGTTGTTTGAAGGGATTCCCCTTGTTATTAAATACACACCTCGGACGCGAAAAAATGATTTTTGATTTGTTCCAATAGAGAAATTAGCCGTAGCGAAAATTTGGCAATCTTTCCACGTAGACCTTTTGAAGTACGCCGAATCTATAATGCTCAATGGGGTCCATTCGGCTTGCACGTGACACATCAAAAATGGATGTACATGGTGGACAGTATTGTTGACGACAAGTCTATTCGAATAGGTGATTTGGTAAAAGTTTTGCAGACCTTCCATAAAACAACAGTAAGTGTTTTGGGATAAAACAGCCGCTGTCCCTGTTCTCACATCGTCAGGACCCGTGAGTTGATTCCGAAATCTATGGGACAGCATTGTAGGGTTTCACAGGACAACATCTCTACATTTCGACAAAATCAAAACAAATTTGCAGATTTGATCCTTGGACCAATCGTCTTGTTTCAAGAGTAAGTTCGGTCACTTACGGTAAAGATAATTTTGTTCGACACTTGCTGAGTTGCGCACTTTATTGACTTGACTAATTCTCCGAAGATCATTGAATAATTTTAGTCAAATGGAGTTTCTGTAATCGCGAAAGATCATGACGGATAATAATGCTGGATTGGACACCAGTATATTCACAGGACATAATTTTCGTATTGAGCAGTTTGTCTGCGCCCACAGCGAGCAGTTCGTTCTGGATCGGGCCCAGGGTTTATATCCATTACTGGAGAACACCAGGAGCCAGATCCACGCCTATCTCAAACAGATATTGGCTGAACACTATCCAACATTCGTGGAGACGAGCAAAGGATACGCCACGCTAGAAAACGTGTTTAGCGATGTCCGCACACTGCTTGGAGAATATCGCGACAATGTAAGAACTTTATCCTGCGTGGCAGTCCCGAATGACGCGATTGACGACAAACACGAAGTTGCTCCTGATAATTTCACCGAATTGGATCTGCAGCCAGTTATCAAACTGATTGCTGATGGGTATCTTGAAAGTGCCGCGGAAACAATTTTTGCTGCAAGGCAGTTGCCTGTTTCGGCCAAAACGCTTATTGGGCTCGATGAAAGCGCCTGTGTGTTACGAGAAAGCGCGCTGAGGCGAATTCGGTTAGGCACAGTTTTCAATTTCTAGTTTACAGCTATATATAAATCAGAAACTTAGGTCTGGGGTTCCATACTCTGAACAAGTATCATTATGGATGCTTCTCCTCGAGTCCGGCGCCGTGGATGCGGCGTCATCGTCGTTTTTTGATCTTCAAACATCGAGGCAAGCGGAAATTTGCCGGTCCTACGGTTGTATTATTTTCATTTTAAATGATTGGGCTTCTAATATATTTTTGCAGCTGTTCCTTCTCTGTACGCACAGTTGTTGGGTGAGAGCCTTGCGGCCATCGAGTCCTCGCTTAGGTTGTTTCGGAGAGTTTTTTTAGGCAGGGTTCCTATATCTAAGTTCATTGTGTGGACCGCCATGCAGGTAATATCATCACCCTTTCAAGAATGTTGCTGATCAGTTTGCTCAGATCGAAAACGTCTCCTGTCTTGTCTGTAAAAACATATCATTATGCGATCTTTTCCTGAACCGGAACGCGTTTTGTGATCTGTTATCTGTGTTTGTTAAAATGAAGGAAGCAGGCTTGAATTTCGAATTCGCTTTCGAAAGCAAACATGAAGAAGCATTGCTTCAGAGTGTTGATTTAACGTTCACGAAGGAGATGCACTTGGTTTGTGAGCAAATTTCCATACAAACGTATTTATTGTAAAGATTTTGTACCATAATCATTCACATAATGATTTATGTAGGTTCTTCCGAGATTGTAGGCGCCCAATCATTTGGGAAGGTTTCCAGGCTTCAGTTTCCGCTTCAGTCGTGTCTCTTATTGATCGATGCCGAGGTCAGGCCTGCAAGAATTGAGTTTATTTGGAAAATAACCATTTTTTTGCAGATTTATGCCAATCGGCGTTGACTTTTTCAAAAATCGATGGGTTTTCCTCACTATTTGCCGAACACCTTTCCACTTTCCTTCACCGGTTCGTTGCTGTCGTATCATCAATAGCTCGGGATTGCCCTTCTTTCAGTGCGGAACAAGGACTTGAATCATTAAGTGCAATTTTTTGCATCAAAAAGTTGATCGGGAATGGGTTGCTTCCTCTTGAAGATTTCGCTGAAATCTGCCTCGAGAATGTCGAAGCCGAGTTTGAAGGCCACCTGCAATTTTGCACATCATCGTTTGCAAGCTTTCGAGTTCGCGGAATCGTCGATTGGCCTCCATGTGATGTTGTTGAAAATTCGCATCATGTTCCATCTCGACCCATACATCGACTGATACGGGACCTTAAAAGTTATCGATCGGTTCTGCGCCAGGAATTCGATGGTGATGTTTCAAGTCGAGCTATGAATCTTGTATTGTGTGAGACAATCAGGTTATTAGCTTGCAACGATTTCTGGAGACGATATGCGGTTGAAAGCATTTCTTCGTCCTGTTTTGCACAGATATCAATCGATGTGGAATATATGCAAATATCCTGTTTTGATTTGACAGAGTCCAGGTGCACAAATCAAACTATGGGACTTCTGAAACAAGTCCTTCACCAAGCTGAGCTAAGGGCACAGTGTCCTGAGGCTACTTCCACATCGGATGTCAGAAACAAAGATGCTGGCTGAATCAAGCCGTGTACCAAGTATTTTCCTATGCAGATATAGGAAAGGTTGCCTCAATTAATGTATTCTTGACTAAATAATGCTGAAATGAATTAGCTTTTATCAAATTAGACATATGTGTATCTGATAACTAAAATGCTGAAATGAATTAGCTTTTATCAAATTAGACATATGTGTATCTGCACAAAGCAGTTGACCTATGACCAGCATAAACATTATAGTGCATATTTCCGCGTGTATTCTGCCGCCATCTGGTCATGTTCTTCCCGATTGGTATGATACAGTTTAGCAATTTCAGCCTTCAAAGGATCACTTGGATTTGGATCGGTCAACAAGCTGCATATGGAAAGTAGGACCTACGTAAATACAGTCGGCAATATTGATGTAGATATGTCGCAATATACACAAACCTTGGAAATGGTTAGAGCCGGACTCCAATTATCTTTGAGAATATCCAGACAAATTCCACCGTCGTCATTAATATTACAATGAAAAATTTTGGTTTTGAATTGAACTTTCGGAGGCTTGAACGGATAATCCTGGGGGAATTGGATATTTAAAAAGAAAACTCCGCCCTCGTATGGAGAATCCGGTGGCCTAATGAAAGTTTATGGGTGATGAGGTAATTCAAATTGTGCATATGTAACTTCTACCCCATGATAGTGGCCTGCCATTGAAACAGGTCATCCCCGCTTGGGCCAGCACTACAGTTGGCAGGCGGGTCGTTGCCTAGGTCAATGAGCTCCTTATTGATACGCTTAAGAGCCATTATTCGAGATCGAGATTATGACGCTGTCTGTCTGGTGCGGAACGGGCGGACTCAAGGTGACACACGTTGGTGAGCGGACTCTGTAACTCCGTTGGTTTTATGTCCAGAATCTGAGATAAGGTTTATGGTACATGCGACCTTATTCCCATGGTTCGGGGTCATCCGACAGACCCATCTCAGCGGTCGCACTAGGGTACAGACGATCTAGATTTCAACCTTATTTCCCATCGTCTGGGTTCATCTCTCTTGATCATTTTGAGCAGTGGGGAAAGACTATACGGTGATCTCTCATCCGCTACGGATCTTGTAATTGCCTTTCGCGGCGTAGTAGTTGTGGAACTTCAGCATCGGACGGCATCCGGTGTTGCATCATGTTCATTTTAATGCCAGAGCAAATATCTCTGAAACATTTAAAACGGAAAGAGAGTCTTTGTTTCAAGTTTCCAGAAATCGTTCTAGGAAACCATTATCTTGATGTAGACCAAAAATCTGTATTTTGGCCTTCTTGGTTATGTACGAAGTATTCCATTGTTGACGTTTTTGAAGCCTTTGACAACAACGTGAGTTGAAAACAAAAAATGCACTTAATAAACTCGATCAAAAGTGATCTTGACTAAGTGTTCCTCTTGTGTTTGGTTCTGTACGCTGAGCTCAGTCTGAGCTCTATGGCCGATATGTCCGTCTGGCTCTATTAAGGGTTGTCCATGATTTTCTTGCAGGATAACCCCGTAATACGGCCTGTCAGGACACACAAGTGCGCGCACATACAGTACACGTGTCTATCTCTTATCCGTCGTTTCTGATTTCTTTGGGGACCTTTGCAATATCAGACGAATATTACCCTCAGCATGGAGGAATCGCATTTCATGACCGCCTCTCAAGTCCTTGAGGCGCTGGACGTGAAAGTTGCTCGGGGTCTGGATGATCAAGCCGTCGTTAAGTCTCGATCTAAACATGGACCAAATGAGATGGAGCCGCCCGAGCGTAAGACCGTTTCCATATTGTTGCGGTAGAATCTGCGTTTTCTAAGAGCAACGTCCTTGATAGCTACCCCGTTCTGGAAACTCGTTCTGAAGCAGTTCGAGGACATGCTTGTTTTGATTCTTTTAGGAGCTGCTATTGTCTCTTTCATCCTCGGTATACTGATTCCATTGTGCTAATTGATCTGCTGCTAATTATGATGCAGGCCTGTTAGAGTCGCCTGAAGATCGGATTTCTGCAATGATTGAACCTGTATGTTGCAATTATCAAGAAACCGAAGTCTTCTGATTATTTGGCACCAGGCTGTAATTTTGATCATATTAGTACTCAACGCGGCTGTTGGGGTTGTTCAAGAAACTAACGCCGAGAATGCCATTGAGCGCCTCAAAGAAATGGAAGCGTCTGAGGCTAAAGTTCTAAGAAATGTTCTGTGCTGGTTTTCTTTGTGTTGTTGTTTGCTTATTGTTAAACTAGGGTCGCGTACATACAATTTCGCCTGTAGACCTTGTTCCTGGAGATATCGTCCTGGTATCTAATGGAGACAAAGTGGGTTCTTTGGCATTCAAATGCGTCAATCTATGAAACATTCACAGGTCCCAGCCGATCTCCGTTTGGTTGAGTTGACAACGGCGTCAATATCTGTAGATGAATCATCTCTAACTGGCGAAGGTTTGCCTGTTGAAAAGGTTTTGCTTGCATGTTGGTCACCTATTGGAATATTCAAATTGCATGTAGTCATTGGAGCCAATTGTTAAACCAACTAACAATGGAGGCGCCGTCGTTGATCAAGACAAGCGCAATGTAAGTTTTAGATATCCTATAAAATCTTTCTGAACTCTGTGCTCAGATGCTGTTCTCGTCTTCACTGGTGACTAAAGGTCGTGCCACCGGAGTTGTCGTTTTGACTGGATCACATACATCAATTGGTCGTATCCAGCACAGTCTTCAAGAAGAGGTTCGTTAGTTTTTATCATGGGTCGTTTTTTAGTCAAATTCGTGTGCCAGGTTGACCTCAAAACGCCTCTTCAAGAAAAGCTGGACGAGTTTGGGGCCCAACTATCAAAAGTGATTCTTGTGATTTGCCTTGTTGTTTGGCTTATCAATATCGGTCATTTCACGGATCCGGAACATGGTTCGGTTATCAAAGGCGCCATTTACTACTTCAAGATCGCTGTTGCTCTCGCTGTTGCAGCAATTCCTGAAGGTATCCGCATATAACGTACTTGTGCTAAAAAAAATGATATTCTTCAGGTTTACCCGCTGTTGTTACTACATGTTTAGCATTAGGCACCAAGAAGATGGCCGACAAAAACGCTATCGTTCGCTCGTTACCCTCCGTTGAAACCTTAGGATGTACCACCGTCATCTGCTCTGATAAGACCGGGACATTAACTACGAATAAAATGTCAGTCGTCAAAGCGATGCATGTTTCAGGTATATTGCGTTGTTCGATTGCGTGTTCAGTTTTAATTTTATTTATGCAGTGTCTCAAGGCAAAGTTTCCTTAGAAGAATACAGTTTTTCTGGTGATAGCTGGTCCCCCAAAGGAACTGTCACCTCAGCTTCAACTGGAAAGGTTTGTTAATGTATTGTCAGCTTCCATAACTTCGTTAATTTGTTGGTCGTAGGTTATCACTAAACCCGCTTTTTCTGCTGGCGTTTTGAATGCAATGGCAAAAATTGGTACTCTCTGTAATGAGTCTTACCTCAATCAACACCAAGATGATGCCGGAATTGTTTCCTTTACTAAGACCGGGGAGTCAACGGAGGCTGCACTAAAGGTCCTCCTCTTTGCAGTGTTTCGATAAATCTTTATTCAATTGTGTTCCAGGTTTTTTCTGAGAAATGTGGCGTCCCTGAGGCTCAAGACGAATCTATGGTAAAAAACCAAGACCAATGTAGAGCAGTTCACGACTTTTGGAACAAGCAATGTATGTATTTTTGAAAGTGTTTTGCAACAGAGGTCTGATTTGCCTTAGATGCCCGTTCATTTGTTCTAGAATTTGACCGCGACCGTAAATCAATGGGAGTTATCGTTGATACTCAAAACGACAAAAAAGCCAGGCAGCTTCTAGTCAAGGGAGCTCCAGAGTCTGTTTTACATCGGTATAGATTCTGTTTTCCTAATAAGTCGCTACCATTTTAATAGTCGCGTCGCTTCAGGTGTATCTCTGTTGTGAATGGTGATGGTTCTGTTTCATCGCTCAATGATGCGACTCGTTCCGCCGTTAATGACAGGATGATGGAGTATGCCAACCAGGGTCTTCGTTGCATTGCTTTTGCGTATTCTGAAAATCCTAAATTCAAAGACGAGGTTATCAATTCACAGCATATTTTTGAATGGGATTCTGATCTTTATTCTAGCAATATCGTAATCCTGATGAATACTCCAAAATTGAGAGCAACCTAATTTTTGTCGGCATTGCCGCAATGATGGACCCTCCTCGAGCTGAGGTTTCAATGCTGTAATATCTCGGTTCATTTTATTTACATTTTCTTTATTGTAGGTTTTACAATCCATTCGGATTTGCCATAAGGCTGGTATACGTGTGGTTGTAATTACTGGTGATAATAAGTCTACTGCGATAGCAATTTGTCGACAGATAGGAGTGTTTTCCTCCAAGCAAGATGTTAAAGGTAGCGAATCTCTATACTTCAGTGCTCTTCTATCTTCTGAGCTTGCCACCAGATTGCGCTTATACCGGATCCGAATTCTCGGCGATGAGTGAAACCATGCAGACTGAGGCGGTTCTGCGTGCGTCCTTATTCGCCAGAGTGGAACCGTCTCATAAGTCTCGACTTGTTGAGTTGCTTCAAAAACAGGTATCATTGGAGTATCAAATACGTTGCCGCATATTGACTATAAATCTAGGGTCATGTAGTTGCTATGACAGGGGATGGAGTGAATGACGCACCTGCCTTGAAGAAGGCGGATATCGGTGTGGCGATGGGCTCAGGGACAGCGGTTGCCAAAGATGCTTCCGATCTTGTTCTTCAGGATGATAATTTCGCCACCATTGTTTCGGCGGTTGAGGAAGGTCGCGCCATTTACGCCAACACTAAACAGTTTATTCGCTATCTCGTTTCAAGTAACATTGGCGAGGTACAGTTATGGTCTGGTTTTCAACGTTCGTGGTTCCGACATAATTTACAGGTTGCTTGTATATTCCTAACGGCTGCGATCGGCATGCCTGAAGCGCTAATTCCAGTTCAACTACTTTGGGTCAACCTTGTTACTGATGGTCTTCCTGCTACTGCATTGGGTTTCAACAAGCCTGATAAGGACATTATGTCCCGCCCTCCTCGTGGACGTTCCGAAAAAATTATCAATGGCTGGATGTTTTGTCGATATATGATTATTGGGCTGTACGTTGGCTTGGCGACGTGTGGTGGATTTATTTGGTGGTGAGCCCTCACATAGAATGCTTGTTTAACAGATTTGAAGTCGTTTTACCTGCTAGGTACTTATTCTACGGAAACGGACCGCAAATCTCTTTCCAACAACTTACCAATTTTCACTCCTGCCATTCTAACCCGGTTCGAACAATATGGTTGACTTTCCATTACTGTTCTGATGCTCAGTTCTTTAGACGTTGTTTGCGGGTGTAGACTGTGGAATTTTTCGTGATGCGCGTCCATCAACTGTATCATTGTCAATCCTTGTTGCTGTTGAAATGCTCAATACTTTCAACGCTCTTTCTGAAAATCAGGTGTGAAACATCATCATTGCCGTTGTTCCTTGGCTAATTTCCCGTCAGAGCCTTGCCACTGTCGTTCCTTGGTCAAACCCATTTGTAGTCATCGCCATCTTACTCTCATTTGCTCTCCATTCCATGATTCTATACGTCCCGTTCTTCCATTCAATCTTCCATGTTGCCCCACTCTCCATTGCAGAATGGATCGGTGTTTGGTACTGGTCTGTTCCAATCATCTTGATTGACGAATGTTTGAAGTTTATCACACGGCGTGTCTCTACGAGTGGGTTATCATCCTTAATCCAATCCATATATCATAATTTAAGTTCCCACAGCCCCGCCCTCTGTAAAATCGAAAGCAAAGAAGGATATGTAAAGCCTGTAAAGAAGCGATCGCGGCCGCTGCATATAGAATACATAATCGATTATCATCCATTCAATGCGCTCACTGTATTTTCTCACAACTCTTCCTTACGCAAGTAGCTTTTAGAAAAGAACGAAACCGAGCCCAACTGGGTTTTTCCAAATACGCAAAATGGGAATGGGAAGAATGTTCAAAATTGGTTCATGGCAGAGTGCTATAAGCAATCCGTTATTGAACGACTGTCGAGCGTTTAACATACAAATAGATGTTGTTATCAGTTAAATACAATGCGCACCATCGCAAGGTTCGCAAAACTCTGTCAAAACTTCTTTCGTGGATTTCCGTACAAGTTGCTGGCTCGGTTTTTGCTGCCATCCGAGCTCAGGAATATTTTTGTCAACCAGTTTCAGTTGGTGATAGATTTCGGCTGAGTTTCTGGTCAGGTATTGGCTCAGAAAACCTGATCAATGGTCAATCGTCATGCCTAACGAATGTCAATACACGATTGCGTTTGGCGATTGCAATTTGTCGTTTGGCGCCCAAGATGGGAATGCCCCCAATTTTTAAAATTGGCGCGATAGTCGGTTAATACCACATCGAGGGTGATCCCAACAGGAGGGGAAAAATGAGTATAAATTTTTGTCAGTAATTTTGCCCCTAGACCATCGTCCTTGATTCCTTTCACATTGCGTTTTTTCAACAAGCTACCCGACAATCGTTTAGTCCAAGCATAAAGGCGACAGTTTCTGCAACCATTGTTGAGTTTCCGAAACAGATCTACCTCGCACCTGTGCATCCTTGACGGTTTACATACGACAATCTTCCACAGCAATGTGCGTTTTGTCGAGGAATCAAATGAACCTGAAAGTCCTTTTCTTCCTTAGCAGAGACGCCTCAAAATCCTCAAGGCGGGATAAAACCTGGTTTTTCAGGCCACAAAACTGTTAAATGCGATGCATTTACCCTGTGCGATGGACCTTGTCACCAATTTTGAATGCGAGAAGATGTACGGCGCTATCTTGTTTATTGGTACTGTTGTACGAAATCCCAAGCAGAATGAATCCAAATAGATACATTTCACTGTGTTGTTGATGATTTTGTAGAAAATTGGGGCTAACGGAGTAAATGTCCATGAAGATATGCAGCCACCAAATCCTGTCCAGCTTGGGGATCAGGTTTTGGTTTACTCAGTTGCGAGTCGGCAATGGAACTCTGTGGGAGCTTCAACATTCCACTCAATTCGGTGAGCGCTGCATCGAATTCCTGTATCCGGCTCTGTAGATCCTGACCTTGATCGTCCTCAAAGTGCAGGCCGTTCTGTAAAAGGTTTACATTCTGCTCGTCGATTTCCATGATCGGCTTCGCTCTGATAAGATTGCCCTATGTTGTTGAGTTCACGGGCCGGCGAACAGGACGAAAACAGCAACAATTACTGGATCGCAATTATCGACGGTTGGAATGAACAGAAACGCCGACGCCAGATCACGTTCGACATCGGACCGGAGCAGCTCCTGACTAATCGACTGTATTTGACTTGATATGAGGGTGAACTGGGATAATATTCTGGGCCTAAAACCTCGAATTAAAATCGCACACGAGAAAAAACTGGTGAATAAACGATCACCAAAAAAAAAGTGAACGTTTGCAGGAAATGAATGTTTTACCATTGGACATTCGGCGTCCTGGACTTGAGGTCGATCTTGCTAAGCGCCGACGACAGATCCCTGGCGTCGTTCCGAAGAGCCCTTAGATACGTATCCAATGGATTATCCATGACCGCTCGATCATTCGACTTCTCCAACGATGATCCCCCGACGCCCTTTCGAACAATGGGAAAATTGCGCAACCAATCAAACAGAGGGCGTGATTCGTGTTGACCAACGAGATCATCACCATCATCACGTTGAACACACAAGGGAGTTTGATTGGACGATGTGTGTGAACGACGCCATCCGATGATCGTGTGATGATCGGTCGCGTCCGACACAATCCGGGTGCAGGTGTGGACAGCGGGCTGTAAATTGTTTTCGTCGTCTGGGGAGATCCACGGGTCCGGTCCATCAATGCCCAAACCCTCAGTCTCCTGATATCGCCATGTAATATCGGTATTGGTGTTAATGGGCAACATTCAGTATTGTTCGCATTATTGGCGGTTTCAATTGGTTTGATGTGTTTACTCGCATTCGCGCTGTGTTTCTTCTGTTTAGGGAATCAATTGGAATTGCCTCTAACGCAGTCTGTCCTGCCACTGAGATGGCGCTTTTTTGGCATCATGTTCAATGGCAGTATCGAGCTCGGGGAAGTCGAATGTGATGACGAAACCGCTCAGGAAAAGATTGAGGAAAATACGGCGGTTCCGTGCCTCATCGAACGCTGTTGGACCAAGAGTTGGGTTCGACACAGCAATAGAGAATGGCGAACGAAGCGGGACGCCGTGTCCTCCTGAAAGTTTGTTCTTTCGCGATATTGTCGACATTGTGCTCCGTATCTTCGATATTGCCTGAAAGCAGGGGCAAAAAAAAAACGCCAAATCATTGCACGACAGAATACACAGGATTTAGCGAAGACAGGATATATATATGTATTGAGTCTGGCCTCGGCTTCCTTGAACAGCATCGTGTTGCTCTGGAACCGAAAACCCCCATTGATTTGCAAGGCGGCGTGTGTTTGCCCTAGATGGCAAATCTTTAAACTTACAGGAGATTGTGAATGAGCACAACACCAGGGGTATTGGAGGTGCATTGCCCACTCACCAACACGATGTACCGATTGGTCTGTTTCTTGGACCAAATGGCGATTGGTGTCGTCCATGGGGTACCTCTGGGGTTTTCGCCTTCATTGTGACCAGACCTGGACGTGATGTCGTCGCCCCATATGTGTCGGTTGATCATGACAGAGACCGCAGTTTTCCACTTGAGGGTAACAGGAGGGGTCGCCCATGGCGACAATGGCGATAGTAATGTGTGACGCGGCAGTGGCAGCGTTACAGGCGTTCTCGCGCGAAGATTGCTGCGACGTCTGCAGGGAATCGGATGGGGAGCTGGTCTACTGCGCCCAATGCGAAGGTGGATCTCAGATCTGAACCAGGTCCTGACCCGCCCTGGTCGTCCACTAATACGATGGCGCTACTATAGTTTGTGTCCACAGCGACTGCTATGGGGCGCCATTATCGATATCGATCCCGGAGGACGATTGGGTGTGCGACGGGTGCATATGGAACCAGGATCAATGTGTCCTGTGCCCAAGGAGGTCTGGCGCCATGAAGAGGACCACCGACTGGAGATGGGCCCATATCATCTGCTCGATTTGGGTGCCCGAAGTGTATTTCCGGTTCGCCGATCGCTGCGACGCCATCGATCTGATGCAGGTTCCACAGCACCGGTTTGCCAAGGTGCCTTGGGACCAAACACGTATGTCGGTTCGAAGCTGATCCCAATCCGATTACAGGATTGCATGTATTGCCTGACCAGCGATGGCGCCAGTTTCGACTGCTCCGATCCGGTAGGATTTCCATAGATTATCATCATCGCGGGGGCGGGAATTCAACTTGTTTGTTTGTTTGTTGTCCTGGTCACAGAGCTGTCCAAATGCGTTTCACATACCCTGCGCCATGGCCTTTGGTGTCCATTTCGAATACAAGAAGGTGAACGGCGCCCCCGATCTCGTTTATTCGTACTGCTGTAAGAGGTCCAAGCAGAAGGCGTTGAAATCGAAATAAAAATAATTTTACTGTGTTGTCCATGGGAGATCGATCAAGTTCCTGATTGGCCCATTGGGATGTAGCGGACGGCGGTGCCCGAGGGAGATTAACGGGCGAAGGGATTCCTCATCATCCCGTTGTTTTCGTCGATACGTTGAGCTGCTGGGTCGGTAACCTCACAGTGCCATCTCTGGCAAACTGTTTGATGACTTATATTGTATATTACAGTCCAGGTTATTCGTTCCTGACTGATCCGGAACTCAATTTTCAATGCCTTATTCACGACTTCATTCGTTATATCATCACTAATTGCAGGGCTTACTTTGTTCAAAATCGTATTGATGATTTTATTGTTTGAAATTTGCCCGCGGTTACTGATTTCTTGAAAACCTGCGATGAGTTTCATGAATTCTTTCTGACTATTTTTATTATTCATCTGACCCGTGGACAACCTCTTCGTGCTGATGGAAGCAAAATCGTTAATGCTGAGCAGAACCACAACTAGCGTCGCTAGCTCGAATTATTGGATGTACTTTGCCTTCCCAGACTCGCCGCTTCCCTTTGTGGTAACTTCGAAGTATGCACATCTGCCCATTCATCCGATCAATCGATCTAGTGATGTTACTTGTGGTTCTGCTCAGCATCAGCGAGTTTGCTTCCTCAGCACGAAGAGGTTGTCCACGGGTCAGATGATAATAGTCCGAAAGAATTCATGAAACTCCTCGCAGGTTTAGTAAGCCCTGCAATTAGTGATGATATAACAATGAAGTCGTGAATAAGGCATTGGAAATTGAGTTTTCGGATCAGTCAGGAACGAATAACCTTTACTTTTATACACAATACAAATCATCAAACAGTTTGCCAGAGATGGCACTGTCAAATTCTTTCAGGTCGGGCACGAGAAGAGAATTAATGGTCAGTTTGACCAGAACACTACGGTTGCTGACGGGGTAGACGATGCAATGCTTCATTGCACCATGGCATTGACAGTGCATCGACGAGTATTTTTAGCCAAACTGTATATACGTGAGAAGTCCGTGGACATACAGTACGTCCACGGAAGGGATAAGTCCGTGGACATGCATGTCTCCAATAGAACCCGGCCCACCAAGAACGGGCAGCGTGTCTTCCCTGACATTTTGTTTCTTTTTTGACAAGAAGGTTCAAAGAGAGATATAATCATTTGCGGTCAAGTGCATTATCTCGTCACGATCTATTTCGCTGGCGGGCGAGCAATCATCGCCAATTGAAGATTGTGCCAGGATGCAGCACAGGAACGAGATAAAGCTAAAAACTGAATTCACGAGCGACAATTCAAAGGAAAGCTGCAAACAACATCCTATTTCGATAACGGCGCTCTGAAACTATTGTGCCGAAACCTTGACACAATTCGTCAACTTGTCGACGAATGTGGCGAAACTGTTTTTGCAAATGTCGGTTGGAGAAGTGAGTGAGGCCTCCTATGACTGTCCTAAGTTGGGCGTCATTGTTTTGTCGCCAACCTCCCCCCCCCCGAAACCCCAGAACGATGGTCAGGATCACGGAGGATCTGGTGCGGCGGCGCTCCGAACACAACGACGGCATCCTGCACTCGCTCCAGGAGCTGACATTGCACCAGTTCGAGATCGAGCGGATCGAGGCGCTGGGGACGTTGTGCCGCCACCTGCGGATCCTGTATCTGCAGAACAACCTGATCGGGAAACTGGAGAATCTGCACCGGCTGAAGGAGCTTGACTATCTCAACGTCGCCGTCAACAATATCACGCTGATCGAGAACCTGGACAGGTGCGAGAGCCTTCGGAAACTCGACCTGACCCTGAACTTCATCGACGTCGACAGGCTACAGGAAAGCTGCGAGAACCTACGTCGCTGCCCGAACATCCGCGAGCTGTATTTGATGGGAAACCCGTGTACGAGTTTCGGGAACTGGCGCCGTTTCGTGATCGGAAAGATACCGCAATTGGAGTCGCTGGACGCGCAAGAGATCGCGAAGAGTGAGCGTATTTTGGCCAAGCAGCAGATGGCGGCGATGCAGCAAGAACTGGATTTACTGGTGGACCAAAAACGCAACAACGAGGCCGACGCGGAGGGATCGTCATCCACGACATGGCACAGCCCCGAAGCGCGAACGAAAATGTACCACGATATTGCGGCGACCAGGAAACAGCGAGAGGAGGACGATAAGTCGACGGCGATGTTCGAACCAGCAGCAGATCCGATCGCCGTCGCCAACAAACTGGTAAAAGTGATAGGAACGATGATCGCGTGATTGTGATTTGGTGTCGTTTTTTGTTTGTTTTTTTTAGCTGTCGGTTCCGGCCGTGGAACTTGAAGGGCGGCTCCCGTCGCAAAGGAATCAGGGCAAATGGGAGTTCAGGATCGACGACGACGACCCGAGATACGTAATCGCGACGGTGAACGTCCCGCGGTTCCTGGATACGTCGCAGATCCGGATCGATATTCACCCGCGATGGTTCCAGTGCGTGATCAAAGGGAAACTGATCCTGCTCCATCTCCCCGACGAAGTTGCGTCGGACGACGCCAACGCTCAGCGCGTCATAACAACGGGCGCCCTGGTCCTAAAAATGCCCCGAGCCGTTCCGCTCAAATCCAAAACCAAACAAGGGCCGGTATCGCAAGCATTACGCGGGACCATCGCGAACGCGCCGACGCCATCGAAGACTGTCGATTTTCGCAACATCGTTGAGGCCACAGAGCGGCGAAAGCAACAGATTCGCGAATCGATCGACGAAAGCGAAGTCCCGCCATTAGAGTAAAACTCGCGAATGTGTTGGGCAAATTTTCATGGGAATATCGTCTGTATCAGAGATCGTCATCGCCGGTCTCTACACTGCTCCGCCAACTCCTTCAACCTCCTTGCCTTGAACTGCTGGTACGACTCGGCCGCTTCCGGGGCCGGCTTGATCTCGCGCCCGAACATGTCCAACCCGGGATCGGGAACGGCGACGTCCTCCTCGGCCGGCTGACGCAGCGCGCCCGAGTTGGAGTTCAGCCATTCCGACATGAGTTTCACCGGTTTGGCGAGGTCGTCAGGGGCTATATTCCGCAAATGATGAACAGCCATATCCCGTTGTTCCGAATCTAATCTACATCGAATTGTTCAGTGTTTGATGCCCGATCCCCAGAACCGCAAAACACACCTTCGATTGGTGATGATCGTGTCGCGAAGCAGATTCGTTAGCTGCACTTTGTCGGGCTGGGAAGGAGGGCGTCGGAGCTCGATGCGTTCGTCTGCGAAGCTCTGTGAAAACGTGGATAGGCCGAAGCCTTTCGACCGGCGCGATTCCCTGAGAGCGGGTCGAGGGCTTCGGGACCTAGACGCACTCCTGCTGGATGATACCGATCGTCCTGGGCAAAATTCCCTTAGAACAGTCTGAATATCGTTTGATGATAAAATATGGAACCTCGAGACCAACTACGTTTTCTTAACCTTCGGTCAATGGCTCGTTTGTTTTTATCGACGTTTCGCGAGGGTCTGAAACTACTCTGAGGAGACCGGGACCGTCTCGGGGATCGGGGCTGTCTTCGTGGGGATCGTGATCTCCTGGCAGATGGCCGTCGAGGCCCGCGATCGGGTCGTCGCGAAGACGTGTATGAGTCTCGGGCCTGAGGTGGTGATGACGGCGCTGCACTACGATCAGGGGCCAATGATTCCGCCTTCCGCTCACGTTGGCGCCGATCTCGTTCTGTCTGGAAAAGAATCTCCTCTTCCAGGTCGGCCATTGCTGATAAACGGCCCATCATGACGACAAACAGCCGATTGGCCAACTGGTGTAGTCGACAACCAACCCACGGATCAACCACACTACCCGTATTGAGTGTACACACAACCCACCGACGACCAGTACATCCACCCCACAGACGACACAGTACACAAAACCCATAGAATGTACACTGTACATATACACCCGCACAGCCCAGAGCACCACTGAACTTCCAGAGGCCCTGGTCGCTCAACCAACAGACTACACCCAGCCTTGCCACTACACAGAGCACAGAGTCAACCCGAGTTGCGGTTGGTCGGGCATTGCCAGGACGTGGTGGAAATGTGCAACGAGAGACATTTCCCAAGTGACGCTTTGGCGTATGCACTGATCGATGGCATTTTTACTTGGACGATCAGTTTTTCCAGAGTTCACGACGCTGCTCTGTATACGAATATTGAGAGCCGCACCGGGCGCATCGTCGCCCCATCCTGAATCAGCCGACAACAGTTGAACCTCTGATTCGTGTTTCGCAACGGGTCGGGTGCAATGACGGTTCTGCTGCGGAAAACCATAGCGATGGAGTCGTCGATTCGTTGACCTCAACAGATGCCATAAACCGATCAACACTATATGTAGAACGGGGTCGTTCCCGCTCGGCCAGCGGGTTTCCGCCCATGAACAAACCGCCCATGACGCGACAGAGACGTCGGTCGTGTAGGATTGGCGGGGCATTGGAGAACGATAAGAGTGACGAGATTGACAAACCCACGAACAGCTTTGGCAGAACCTGTCGAATGAGTTTTGGGCAGGCGGTGGAGGTTGTCGATGTTAGGGTAGAATATCCATCTGGCGTTGCCATTTTGCGATCCTATTTTCCAACGTTCAAAGACCCTCCGATTTCTACTGCCGAACCCACTCGACGGGTTCTGCCAACGCTGTTCGTGGGTTTGGTATATCAAATTCGTCTTGTTATTGCCGTTCTCTCAATGCCCGCCCTTCCCACTCGACCGACGTCTTTCGCGTCATATGCTGGTGGTAAGCGGTTTGGTCATTGGCGAGGCGTTAGATATCGGCGACATCCTCTGTTCGAGCGGAACGATCCCGTTCTATATAGCTGCGACCGGTTTATTGCTCGGTAGTGGTCGCTAACGGCTTGGATCCGATGTGCCGCCCCCCGTTCTAAGAAACGCCTCCATGGCGTGATTTCCACAGCGATTCTTTATCGTGTGTTCCGTCCCTGATCTCCAATGGGGCCAGCTTTCGTCAACAGAATGCCACAGGCTGGAAAGGGTGATCTTGTTGCAGTTCAGACAACACTATCCTCAATTGCAAACCAGCGGCGTCGGTTTCTTCCAACACGCACGGTTCGGCATAAGGCGTTCATCGCTAATATGTCGCCCAATGAAATTGTATTCGTTTCCTTGTCGGCGCATAACAACGGCGTTGCCAAGCTACAGCATAATGGGACGATGAGGTCCCGATGGAATTTGGTGAATCCTTAGATAACATTGGACTCCCTTGGCGTCTTTCGGAAAAAACCATGTAGCCCCGAGTCCATTTCGATTCCTGTCCCAGGAGACCACGTCAACCCAACGAAGTTTCACGTTCACAGCATCGTTCCAACTTCGCAAACAGGTTCA
The DNA here is from genome assembly GCA_900404475.1 of Spongospora subterranea. Classification (NCBI taxonomy): domain Eukaryota; phylum Endomyxa; class Phytomyxea; order Plasmodiophorida; family Plasmodiophoridae; genus Spongospora; species Spongospora subterranea. The sequence goes on along the minus strand of OUQQ01000014.1, from coordinate 55,661 downwards.
TGTCCCTGAATCATCTTGAGACGCGTTGGACAATTCACATCGTGTGTTGGACCGGGCTCCACGAACATATCAATAAATCACCAAGATCGAACACCAACAATCGGGTTGGATCGACTCGTTCATGAGAGGCGTTGGGATCATGGCGGCTGCGTTCATCAGCCCAAACGGCGTCACTCGATATTCATAATGTGGCCGTATATTGACAGTTCAATGCAGTTTCCCATTCAAGGCCCGTTCCGATTAGGGTGCGGAACTTAGCACGGATTTGGAATGACAATTACCAGCCAAACTCTTCCATTCGCCTTGGGCAGCGCCAGTCAAACCGGGGTGCGATGTCGTCCCATTTCACAAAAAGACCGATTTGCCAATGCCTCATATACTTTCGGAAATATCACGTCGTTGTTTCGTGTCAATTGGCAACGTCGTCCCCATTTCTAACGAATCGTTCTGGTGTGGCTCAGCATTCCCAACCGTCACGTGCTACACTGCTACCAATGGCCACAGCGATCTGCTGTTTTATTCAGCTCGGCCGGTTTCTGCATGATGTTTCGCCCAGTTCCAGGCATCCCCGCATATATCGTCAACAGTTCGTTTCGGGCTCCAGTTGAGAATGCGCCTCGCTTGCTCGACGTTGGCAACTGAGCTCATGATCAGCACAACCGTTAGCGTGATGACGTTCCATTACCCAAACATTCTACGTCCCCTTCTTTTCGGTTTTCCCAGATCGTTTGTATACGCCGCCCAATAACGTGCTCGAACGCAGCCAGCACATCAAGGACCGATGAGCCTTTTCCACTGCCGATGTTCAGAATGTGCATCGACCCTCGAGGAGAGGCCTCATCCAGTTTCGCCACACATCGCACGTGTGCATCGGCAACGTCCTGCTCGATATCGATCAGCAACAGCAATTGAAAACGGGCGATACCGATATCGTACTTGAACATGAATGTAATCACGAATTGCCTAACAGCGACTGTGACAATTGAAGAGTTCGAGACGCTGCGTTCATCATGATCAGACCAACCGTTCCATCGCTGGTGTTCCAATCGCCACCGAATATTGTCGAACGATCCTGGAATCCCAATCCCACCTTACAAAGCGCCGGAACTAGATGGCCCTAATATAAACGACCGTTGTTGAGTTGTTCGTGAACCCGAAAGTTCGAATAGGATTGCCTGCGTTCCTGTTGTGCGTTCGCCTAAGCACCCCGAGGAATGGGCGCCGGCCACGTTGAAATATCGAAGCACGATTACGGCGAGAGCCTGATCGCCGGCCACTGCCCACGGCAGCTCACTCAACCCGTTGAACCGAATCAGCAGGAAGCACTTACCGCAATCAGCCAGGATCCTTTCAACAGCAAGCTTGGCGAATCCATATGGGGTGATTGGTGCTAGATGATCATCTTCTGATATGGGAGTGGCGTCCGATCGCACCCCTATGGCGTGTCGGATTCACGAGGGCGGTTTTGTTTGCCGAGAAACCTGCTCACCGTAGACGGATGACGATGATGAGAATACGAAGTTAGTGACTTGATGACGCCTCATGCACCTGAGAAGGTTCAACGCGCTGATCAGCTCGTTTGAATAATATTCCAAAGGCTGTGCAGGATCAGAGCGGGGTGTTCTGGAAAACCTGGTGTCGCGAACTTACCTTGCGAACAGATTCGCGAATGGCGCTCAACGCCGCTGAGTGGATGACCACGTCGATATTGTATAGGGCGAACACCGCTTCCAATGACGCGTCGTCGGTCAAATCGGCTTGGTGGAACGGAATATCGAATCCGGCGAGTGCCCGAATGCGATCAACGGACGACCGTGTCGAATTGCTGAAGTTATCGATCAGCACAACCTCATGACCGTCTTGCGTCAGTTGCACAGCTGTGTGGGATCCGACATATCCAGCTCCTCCCGTTATCAAGATCACCATCGCTCGGAAACCGCTTCAGAGAATACGACGCGAACCGCGTAATCGGGGCGGCCGATAGCGTTCATAAGGCTGGTTCGGTCGTTTGAGGTTTTCCCGTTCAACGGAGGCGGATATCTGGCGGCGCCAGCGAGTTTCGTGATTCGTCTCGAGGGCGATGCAGGTCATTGTGGGGCGTTCAGCTGCGTTGGCATTGAGAACAGCAACAGATATCGCATCCAGAATTTGCTCTTTGTCAAATTGATCAAGTTGAGTTGGCCGATGCGTTCTGCGTCTGGCGTATTCATAAATGCTATTGGTTCAGCTAACGCTCTCAAGGTCGATTTCGAACATGATCGCCACTTACTCAAGCAAACTAAACAGGCGCATTGTTCATGTCCAAACGACAAAGTGAATTGGTCAATTCTGCTGACTCATCTCATTCCTGCGATTTCTCTCGAACGTTTTAGTACCATTGTCTACGGCCTTGGACGAAATGGACACACAAGACAGCACAATGATGACGAGACCAACAGAAGCGAAGTCACCACGATCATTTAGCAGAACGACCACGCCAAGCGGCAGGTGATGGGGACGTCTGTTGCGTTGTCATTGTGTGTTGGTTTCAGTTTTTACGGGGACGCGCAACGGTGAGCTATATCTTCTCGCCGTCCCATCGAAACGCTCCCAGGGAGTCGTCGTTTGGCGGTCACATCAAATCAGCAGACATCATCTAGTTGGCAGGATACCAGCTTGTGGCGCTGATCACCTGAGTTCGAGTCTCAGTGTCTGCATCTGTTTTTCCATTTCGTTGGGGTCATGGACGGCGGGACACATTACCTAATCTTGGCACAAAATTCCGAAGATGTGCCGGCTGAAAAAAAAAGTAGCCCAGGTTGTGGCGATAAAGAAGCGAAATCACGGATTCCTATCTGGAGCACAAACCCACATCGCTTTTTGATATTGTTGTATATTGATTGTTGAACGTTATTGCATATTTGCCAAGGATTTGATGTGGAGAAAAGACTAAAGTCGCTCTGAGCTGTTAGATCAAATTCAGGCACAGCGTAATTGGTGGAGATGATCCCGTTTCGGCGCGTGAACCTAGTTTGAAGATTGGCTGACATATTTTTCAGCGGTCAGCGCGATTTTCAAAGGTCTCGTTTGGCAGAAGTCGTTTGTTTCTGTAGCCTTGCATGCACCAAGCTATGAATTGTTGCACGATGAGCCCATTCAGGTCGTTCCCCGCCTGCCATCAGGATGACTTTCAAAACACCTGGCAGATCCTGTAGACCTCGTACGTAGAGAGACTTTCTGGAGATTATTCTCAGACCGATTCAACAAACGTCATCTGATCCTTCAACGCTCAGTGGGCCAGGACAACATCACTCCTGATTTGAATGAACCATTCCATCGAAAATCGACGCGCCAGATTAACGCTTGACCGCTTTGTGATTGATTATGTTGTACTTGGCACATTTCCGCCATGATTAGCGGTAGGGTAATCGACATGGGATTTGACGCTAAATTGGGGTCTCAGAGGGTCTCAGCCTGTCATGTACCCTCGCATACACTTAAGTGTATCACATCGTACACTGTACACTTCGTAACAATAACAGCGTTTGATTGCTGTACACACGGCCACGTCAGAGTCCAGACGGACATAGGTACCTAATAAGTACAACACGCATACACTTAAATGTATCACTTCACGGTATCCAGTCGGAGCGTATTCGCTAAAATGACGTACACTGTACACTTCATAACAATAACAGCGTTTGATTGCTGTACACAAGGCCACGCCAGAGTCCAGACTCACTTGCGGACATATTAAGTACAACATTGAGCTCAGTCATATTTTTGATTTACTCATTTGAGTCATTGTCGATGAAGATGCTCGTCGATACGGTGGTTAATCCAAATAGAATCATGCTAACGGTTTTATGCCTGGGGTTGGCGGTAATCCCCATTGCGTGCGCCGTTGATAAAAACAAGTTCAAGACTTGCGCGCAAAACGGATTTTGTCGGCGTCTGCGCGATTCGGAACCCGAACAATGGCACATAGATCCAACAACCATCAAAATCAATTCCACTTTAGGCTTAGCCACTGCCAGTCTTGTAAAAGATCAGCAAACAGTGTTGTTATCCGTTCAGGTAAAACGTTTGGCTGTTCGAAGCCTTCCCTTCAATGTACAAACTGACTTCAATTATTTTTTTACACTTTAGACGTTGGTAAACAACGTGGTCAGAGTTCAAATAGATGAATTTGAGAATACTCGAATACATGAGAGATATCGAGTTCGGGATGTTCTACAAGAGTCAGGTGACGTTGGTTTGCCGTGACATGTTGCAATCTTTATTGATGCTTTGGACAATTCAGCACTTCAGCCAACTTCACTGAAGCGGGCGCTAACGGGAAGTACTCGCATTGTATTGGAGGTCGATGAACATCTTACGGTCTTCGTCAAGTTCTCTCCTTTCCGTGTTCAGGTTCCATAGTCAATCCCTTTACTGATCCGCGATTTATTGCTGGAAACTGATAGGTTCAGCTTGATGGTGCCGTTCGTATTGAAGTAAACGCGCAGGATTTGTTACGGTTTGAGCTGTACCGTCGTCGAGATGTATCGGAAGGTGAGCCAACCGTTTATTGGCGTCTTGTTTTATCTGATGCCAATATATACAGCAAACTCCACACCTGACGATAACAATGATTCCCCGAGCAAATGGTCTGAGTCGTTCGGAGGACATGAAGATACGGTTCCGAAAGGCCCTGCAGCGGTCTCCTTAGACGTTCAATTTCCGTTTGCATCTCATATTTATGGGTTTCCGGAGCATGCCACAGAATTTTCCCTTCCTAACTCTCGGGGGCATGATGCAAAGTATGTTTTTATTTGAATCCTGAAATACTCGTTGATGGTCCCGTATAGATATTCAGAACCGTATCGATTGTTCAATCTGGACGTGTATAAACATCTTGACGATGACCCTCTTGGCCTATATGGTTCGATCCCGTTCGGGATGACTCATTCGACCAGTAATCATCGTTAACTTGTTGATTTCAGTGAATAATGGTTGATTGTTTGCAGCTGGAACCGAAGCCGTATACTGGAATAACGCTGCTGAAACATTGGTGGATATTTCGTCGTCAGACCAAGGGAAAAATGTGCTAGTTATCTAGCTTCTTTTAGCAATCATGCATTGACTTCGTTTTCAGTGCAGAATAATCTCTGAGACTGGTGTGATTGATGCGTTTTTTTTTGTATCTTCCTCTGGACCCAGTCCTATCTTCAAAGCCTACTCTGATTTGACGGGGAAAGCTGCGTTTCCGCCAAAGTAACAGCTTGGCCTCATTACTTTTTAGTCAATGATTTGATGTATTCAGATTCTCTCTTGGATATCATCAATGCCGATGGAATTACAATGATGAGGCCGACGTTTATGATGTTGATGCGAAATTCGACGAAAACGAATTGCCCTATGATGTTCTCTGGTTGGATATCGAACATACTGATAACAAGAAGTCAGTTGTTCGGCAAAACATTTTATTTGTTTTTTGACTAATTGCCTCTTAGGTACTTCACTTGGGATTCGGTCAAGTTTCCCAGTCCTGTTGAAATGCAAAACGATTTATTCAGCAGGACTCGACGAATGGTGACTATTGTCGATCCGCATATAAAACGTGATATCCAATACTCTGTAAGCTATGAACTTCCAGGTCATTTTGATTCTAGTTGATAGTCATGAAGGTTCATCGGGAAGCAGAAGCAAAGCGGCATTACGTAATGACACCAAAAGACCAGCCCTTTATCGGTTGGTGCTGGTCTGGAGATAGTTCATGGTTTGATTTTTTAGGGTTGGAGGTAATTCTCAAAATTGGTTGCTTTGTGAGTGCTGTGATCATTGAAGATTTTCACAGGCTCAAAATGCGTGGATTGACAATATCGGGTTTTCCAAATATCAAGGTTCTACAGATTCTTTATTTATTTGGAACGACATGAACGAGCCTTCGGTCTTTAGTGGCCCAGAGGGTACAATGCCGAAGGTTTTGTTGTTTGCGTGGCTCTTGTAGAAAAATCGCTCAATGTTATTCAGGACTGCCTTCACTCTGGAAATGTTGAACACCGTGATGTCCATAATCAATATGGGTTTTATAATGCAATGGCAACGTTTAAAGGTCTAGAGAATCGCACATCGCGACCCGAGCGTCCCTTCGTATTATCCAGATCGTTTTTTGCTGGATCACAGGTAAGAAGTTTCCAACTGTTTCAAAAGCGAAACTCGAATAATTCTGATGCAATTTTTTTTAGCGGTATGGAACCGTCTGGACTGGGGATAACATGGCAACATGGTCGCAAATGAAACTCTCCATTCCGATGCTCCTGCATCTGGGCATGGCGGGTCTCCCAAATGTAGGGGCAGATGTCGGCGGCTTTTTCGATGTACGTTTCATTATTGCAATCTGGCATTTTATCAATTCAACTTTAACAAACACAGCATCCGACCCCAGAAATGTTCGGCCGATGGATGCAGATGGGTGCTTGGCAGCCTTTCTTTCGCGGTCATTCCCATACCGACAATCCTCGGCGCGAGCCTTGGTTACACGGTCCCGAAACACTTGAACATGTACGCAAATCGCTTCAGACAAGGTATTTGAACTGTAAATTTAATTTCGTTTTTCGTCGACCATCTTGATTAGATATAAGTACCTTGATTACACATATACTCTCTTTTACAACAGCAGCATGACCGGAATGCCTGTGATGCGCCCGCTCTGGATTGAGTTTCATAATGAAGAAAAGTATTCGATTTGTGGTGTTCAAAGAAAATTGTTGAGATTTGGGTTCAGACTTTTCAATGTGTCCGATCATTTCATGCACGGTCATGCCTTTCTTGTTCGTCCCGTGACTGACGAAGGTGCAGTCTCCGTTTTGGTCACCTTTCCCGGAGGGTCGGGCACGACATGGTATGACATTGAGTCAACCGTCGCCATCGCAGGGGGGCAAACTGTTTCTGTTCCAGCTCCTCGTTCGAAGGTGACCCTATTGAGGAAAAACAAGTTTTTTCATGCTTCGTTTTGAATGATCTTGTCATGTCACTATTCGACCGTCTCACTGTTTACTTTAAATTAGATTCCTGTGTTTCAAAGAAGTGGTACCATCGTCTATCAGTTAGATCGGGCGAGGCGATCTTCGCAGTGTCAATCCAAGGATCCTTTTACTGTGGTTGTGGCGCTAGATTCGAGCCACAGAGCAGAAGGGATGGTTTATTTGGATGATGGTGTTTCATACGATTATATGAAAGGTCGGTCTCTGATGCTTGTAATTAATGTTTTTATTATTTAATGCTATTTAGGGAATCATACCATTCATCATTTGAAGTTTGAGAACAACGTCATAAGAGGAATATCCAATAGTAATTATCACTCAATCAGAAAGATAGAGCGGGTTAAAATTCTGGGTCTTTCAACCAAGGTCAAATCAGTGACAAGATTCGCGAAAGGTGAATCGAAAGCGCTTGAGTTCAAGCAAACGTTTAATCCGGATTGTTTGATTATACGAAAACCTGGGATCACCATTAACGTAGACTCAGAAATACAGTTTGCATAGTTCGCCAAAGCCCCAAAGTAGCGCAATAGAACTGCACAACTCATTTATTGTTTATTTGCGTAACAATAGCTCCATCCTGACTTTGATATCGCATAAGGTTTCAATATTTCCCCTTCGTAATGACTTCAACCGATGTAATGCATTGCTATCTTCAGCTTCCAATACCAATTGCAATACTTCAAGCACATGATCCAGCGTTGACTTGATGCTGTTTGATTCCATCTTGTCAATCGATATTTTTTTAACTTCATTATTTTTCGCGTGTCGTAAAATGCGTTTGAAATTGTTTACCTAGCAATTGAGCATGGAAATCAGAAATGATAGTTAACCGATTAATAACGTCGCTACCTCTCCTGGTAAAACAAAGGTGACCGCTCTCCCTGCCTTATTAGCTCGAGCTGTCCGCCCAACACGATGAAGGTATGTTTTAAGAAAACTGCGAAACGGGCATGAGCAACAAAGTAAATTTAATACGTATAACGAAATCCGACTTTGGACAATCGTAATTGACGACGGTTTCGATGCCAGGGATATCGATACCTCTGGCCATGGCGTCAGAGCAGATTAACAATCGATGTGAAGTCTTGAACGATTCCAGTATCTGCAATCGCTGTTTTTGCCTTAAACCACCTACGCAACATCATCAGTTTGGTCCGGAATTCGCAGGCTAGGCCCATTTACTGTGAAATTCGTCAACCGCGAATCGTTGGTCAAGTTCAAGGAGTCGTTTGAGATTGTGTGCTGACTCCACAGAATTGGTGAATACGATCGTTTTTCCGTTGCGCTGTTGAAGTAGCCATATCAACGCCACAATCTTCTGCGTTGCGTCTGGGCAAACGAGCATGTCTTGCGTCAGAGACGCAGCACACGTGAACTCGTTTGTAGGAGTATGCGAATAGAAGACGGGCGCCCTCAAACGCAATTTCGACAACGACAGTGGGTCTAGCGACATGGTTGCCGAGAACAAGAGGGTCTGCATCGTGGATTTCGACTGGATTCGCGCTTTCTCAATCGATGATTCCCAGGCGTGGTAATACTGCCCCAGCAAACGATCGGCCTCATCGATCACCAGATGCTGAATGTGCTCCAATGTGAAGCCCGGAGTGAATTGCAGATGGTCGCTCAAACGACCTAGATGAGCGACGAGTCAAAACACAGGAATCAGACACACACCAGAATCGCTTTTACCAGGAGTGGCAATAAGAATGTCGATTGCGGAACTGTAAGTTCCCGAACATTCCGTTATGAGCTCGCTCTGCTCAAAATCAAACGACCGTTGCCCGATTACGACGCCAACTTTCAGGCCGATTCCATTACAGATTACAGAAAATACATTGTGAAGCTGAACAGCGAGATCCCGTGTTGGAACGACAATCTGAAAGCGCGATCAGCATATAATGTCTATTGGCGACTTTGCCGTTTCTTACCAGGGCACGAAGGCGCCGAACAATCCGATGTCGAAGATTGTTGATTATAGGAAGAGCGAAACAGAGTGATTTTCCTGAGCCAGTAGGGCTGCTAACGCAGCAATCGATGCCCAGGCGATAATTGACCATGATGCGAGGGATGAGGAATGACTGCATCGGGAACAGAGCAGAGATCTGAAACTGTTCCGATAGGGTGGTCATCAGACGCGGATCCAGGCCTAAGTTGTCGCCCTCCGAAGCGTGATCGGGGATGATAACGACACGTTGATTGTCCTTCCAGGAAGGCACCATCTCCTCCTTTACATCTGGAACGGTAACTTCTGGTTCAACGGGTGTCGCCTCTTCTCCCAGAAGGATTTCCTCAGCAGATTCGACAAGGTTCTCCTCTATCTGCGTCGCTGATGATGTGCCTGATTGTGTCTTGGTCACGCTGTGGTCCACTCCAAATTCACTCAGCGATTGCTGAGCGACTAACGACTTGGCCTGTTTTACCCGCTTCTTTTCTGCTGATTTTGACGAATTGGGACGAGGATTTTCAGTTGACTGTTTCCTCATTTTGCCCTCTGCTCGGGTTTCGTTAACGGCAGTAGATGGTGATGGTTTGGCCTGTGTCAATTTCTTCGGTGCAGGCGGCGCCACTTTGGAAACTGGTTCGTCAGATCCGTTCCCCGTTTTCTTATGCTTGCGGCGTTTGCCATCTGAGGAAGTTTCTGGAAGGGCCGCAGAAGCTAGCAATGTCACTTGTTTCGTTCGTTTCTTCGGTTCAGATGGCGTTAGTTCAGGGTCGGGATCGGCGACGGAATCGTCAGGTTTTTGACGTTTCCTTTTTTTGCGTTCGACGTCCCCTTTCCGATCTACGCCAATATCCTCCTCGACCTTCTTCCTTTCCTTGTTCTTGGATGAATCGGCATCCTTATCCGCCGATTTCTTCTTCACGACTTTCGTTCCCGTTTTCGCTTTGAGATGGCCATCCCCGGCCTGTGAAGAGCGATCATCTTTCACTGCCGCACCAAGCCCTGATTTCGCCGCATGAATATCGGCCAATTTCCTTCTGATCAGGACCTGACACTTCCCAGCAGTAATAGCGGGTTCGATCATCAATGGGCAAATTTCCCAGTAAAATGACGTCGTTTTCAGACTTTCAGGGCGGCGACGCAGCCTTCACCACAAGTCTGATCGGTTTCTGCGCAGTCAGGAAATGCGCAGTATTTTCACGTTTCGCGCTTTTCGCCATCTCTTTGGCGATCGATGTGTCATCAGAACGCTGATCATCGTGAATGAATATAACAGTGCTTGTGTTTTTTGAGCGTGCACATGAACAATCTTTGGTCAATCACTTTTCCTCCTTTACTGAATTTGCATTATCTGTTAACGTCGTCGATAAAAACATGGCGAGAAAACAGTTTTATTTGATTTTCTATGGGCGTTCCTCTTCATCGTATCTCTTCACGATGTTTCAGAATACAGGTCTCGCTCTCCAGTTGGCGATAGATTTCCCGTTCCAGTTGGAGTTTCCTGGCCACGGCCCCGTTTTGCTCCTCGATTGGGATGTGCAACGTCGTCGCTGAACCACGTGATAACAACGATCCTTCTCGGTGAGTGTCGAGAAACAGGAGGAACAGGAGCAGGCGATCCGATATGGATTGCTGCTCACATCGCCGTCCAAGTACGATCCCTTCGGAGAACGCTTCCATTGCCATTCGAGCGATCGCCTCCAGGAACTCGTCCATATCCAACGGCCCTTCAGAACTTCTGGTTCGCGCTGCTCGAATATGATGGGAAATCCATACGACCTTGGTGAAGAGCTCAATCAAACGGAAATCAAGGACAATCGCGCGCTTTAACGACAAACCTTTCGGGCGGTAAGAAGGTTCGGAACGATGGCGGTCGACACACACATCTTGTCCAGGTCGCATTGGCCAAGTCTCAGGCCGGAATATCCTTGGCCAGGGACGGTGGCAAATTCGCCATAGAGCAGGCGGATCCTGGGCTCGTGCTCGAGCAGAATGGAGCAGACGGTGGGGTCGTGAAGCGGGTTCAGCGATGGCCGTAATCGTGCCGGATGATCGGCGTTGTTCAGATAAACGGTTTGGATGACGGCGGTGATCAGCCCCAGCGACTCAGTAATCGTTGCGCCATCGGTCTGGCTAATGCACGAGGCGTGCCATTCCAGGAACAACGCGAATAGGTCCAGGGACACGGAGACGACGCGGCACTCGCGTTTGAACCGGGCCAGAGCGACGACGGCGTGGCTCTTGCGTATCTGCAGCTTGGCCGGCGCCGTTTGATTATAATCGCTGACGAACCGCAACAGGGTCGAGGAGGATATTGTGAATTTTTCATGGCCACCGGAGTCGTCGCGTCGGCAATAGAAATCGAAAACGTTCTCGACGATGGTCCTGTACGATCGTGTCCAGGTGACGGTCGTCGGTAGTTGGCTCTCGCTACTGTCGCGAATGGCGACCAAACGTCTCGTGGTTCCAGGGAGGTGTTCAGTGATCCTGAGCAGGAGCACCTGTAAGTTGAACCGAACCCCGCCGGCGACGCCGGCCAGCATGGAACAGAACTCGGCGAACTTAGCGGACGTGTCTTCAGATCCGCGACAACCCAGAAAGACGTGCTTTAGCTCGGCGACGGTGGCGACCTCAGGTAAGATTCCAGTTGAGCGACAGAAACTCATAAACCCATCCAAGGTCAATCGCAAGCTGCTCCCGCATGCGTCAACGTAAACGCATTTCAGAACCTGGCGATTTTGCGCCAACAGGTCGGCAACAGCGGCGTGTCCCCCAGGCGGCGACTCCATCGTGTTGGCCCCGGTCAATAACATTGACGACAGGCAATTATTACAGATACTATCCAAACTGTGAGCCAGCGACGCCCGATAGATCGACTTGGAAAATCGCCCGATCGCGTTGACAAACTCGAGGAATTGCAGATTTCTCCCTCGGACGGTGGCGACCTGACAACACTCTGAATGGGAATTTGACAGATATCCAGAGTGTCTTCCGGCACGTACCTGAAGAAAGGCTAAATCCGCTTTCACAATGGCAGCGGTGCGATTTGACAGGGGTAATTGCGACACCAGCTTCCGGAATTGAGTCTGGCTGATGCAATTCGAGTCCGGGTTTGTATAACGGATGAACACGGCTCGAAGCAGGTCCATCTTCAACATCGACGTTGGGGACTGCCGAGGAATGTCGCTTGAGATATCGGGTTGTTGCGACAGATCAGAAGCGTCGCCGTGTTCGACTTTCGACGATTTGCACGTTTGGCAGCGGGTGGTCTTGGTTGAGCAGTCCAGACACAGCTGGTCCGAGAACGGAGTTGCCATCGTGCAATCATCACATCGGCCAGGTGGCATCAGCCGGTGCAGATCGTGTTTCGATTCGCACAGAGCACATCGCATCTCCAGATGAACAACCGTTTGGCCCTGAAAAGGGTAGCCCACTCCCCACCTCAATTTTTATTGCAAACGGTACGGTTCTCACGATCGAGAAGCAACGGAATACGTGGCGTGAACAGAATGGAAAAGAGGTTGATTTATTCGATGCTGATTCAATCGGTCATCTCGATAAAATATACAGGTTGTGAACTGATACAGCAAACAGCGAAGATCACGGTTGGCTTTCAGCCGACGAATCGGGGTGGTTATTTCCTGATTGACGTCTGCACACGAAAATGCAGTTGTCCAGCAAGGCGTAGTCTTGACTTAATCCCACGCTAAACGACATATCTGAGCGCAGATCGGTCGTCAGTTGATGAACCGAGTGCGATGGCGATCAGTGATACAGGGCAGGCGGGTTATCAGTTCGACATGAAACCCTAATGGTTCCAACACGTCGACCGCCATACTGTTGGCGGCAATGTGGAAATTGGCACTGAGCACCGATTCTGGAAGTGTCTGACTGGGCATGGTCCACTGCGAACCAACTTCAATTCCCCTAAGGACAGAACCCAAATAAGCGAACCGGTATTGTATCAGCACCATAAACATCAATACGGTCTAAACGGGAATACAACTGCTAAGAGTAAGCGCCCGTTGTCATTGAGCAAATTTCGGAGAGACGATAGTAAATCTTTCGGGCGGTCGCATCTAGGAAAGCACGCTTAGAACCGAAAGTGTGGCGTTCAGGCTTCCTCACCGGTCCAGCACATTCAAGAGCGACACACAATCAAACCTGTGATTCTCATCGCCGGAAAAATGCGATGATGGATCAAGCGTCACAATACAAGGGTATCCTCGAGCCCTCAGTCGTTTGGCCATCGGCTCTGAAACCTAGTCAGGCATTTCATTCGTCATGACCAGCACATTTGGCACGAGATACAACCTCGGTGGTTAGAACCGATTCAAACAGCGGTGCTAAATGAGCAGTGATGCCTCCATCTCCTAAGAACTTAAAATGAGGTGACACCACACACGTATATTGTCAGATCGACCTGCGCCAACGTCCAATAATCGGCTACCAGGTGCCGGATACCTGCGCCCATTTGAGTGGAATAATTCAACGTTTGGAAGATATCACCAAACTCAGATAGACCTAGATACAATGCCGCTTGCTCGGTCGACATGATATGCATCTGCCCTGTGCCACAGATGCCATTAACATCGGTTGTCGATAGAAACCAGCGAAGCGTTAATGCAGCGCAGATACGAAATATGCCAACCTGAGGATTAAGTCAGGACAAATAACAATATATATATATATGTGGTGGGGTATGGGAAGACCTGCCTAGATCTGGAGATGAAAATCCAGGCGGCATCATCTGGCTTGCTCTCGAATATGTTCAGGTGCTGGGCGTAGTCCCCATATTCCATACTGTACCGGCATTCACAGTTCCAATCGCACTGATGGCGTTGCGATTCGCGCATCGACGTGAGCATCATCTGGGTCCTATATGCCCTCATCTCTATCACCGTTCCTATTCCCAGATCCCCATATATTATCTGATAATTCAGCCGGGCGATATCGCCAATACGCCAAATCACAGTGGGAGACTGGAGCTGAGACTGGTTGAAGTACGGAGTTGTCCAATTTTTGCGCAACTCGGTTTTGGTTTTGGGTCACCCCACTGGGGACGTAGAGGTTTTCACACAGTAAGTCCGTGACCTCATTGCTGAAAACCACAGTCGATTTGATGGGCAACGGCGTCGAAACCCGGCAATACCCAGTCGAAACCTCGATGGGGAAGAATTCTGTGACTCAGATGGTGGATCCCCTCGTCGCCTTCCCGACCTGCCCGAACGCGACCGTAGCTGCAATCGGCCGCTGACGGTCGTAGCAACAAGCGGCGCCCCGGACGAGAATTTTCACCATTCGCAACAACGTGTGGGAGCTGAGGTTATTGTACCGACGGACGTGATTTCACCTGTCCTGAAGCTGTGGAGGCATGCCGCGACGATGGATGGTATTGGAACAGTCTACGGGTGTCGCGCTCGACTTTCAACCACATTGTGCAGCGTTTAGAGCGATGCGCCCATGAAAACGGCCTCAAAATTCCAGCGGGCAATGATTATGTCGATATGAGGATGAGGACTGCCATGGCCTTGCAGTATTTATCCCGAGACGGTGGATTCATTGCAACTGCCGCTGTTTTCGGCGTGTCCAAAGCCGTCTACTCTATATTTATCGACTCTAACCCTTTATGCAAAAATGTGTTTCCAAAAGAGATGACGAGAACAATTTTGCCTGAAGGCCTAAACCTTGATCGGATTCATGTAAGGCAAGCGGTTTGGCAACCGTCGCTTATCTGAGACCGCCGTTTATATCTATATCACCAGAGATGTGATCTCGGCGTGGGAACGCGTGTATCCAGGTGTGATGGTTTCTGGCTCGGTTTCCACGACTTGTGCTGCATCAGAATAAACATATCTTCTTGCTGAGCATTCTCCCTTGTCACGACGCATCGTCGACCGAACCTCCTGGAGCTTTTCACGAGGTCATTCGCCGAATTCCATCTCCTCATTATATTCGTTTGGCGATTGTCCTCCTGAACACTCTTGACCGCTTCATGGCGCCATCCGCCCCTATCCGCCTCTTTGATGACAGCCGATTGGTAATAGCCTTTATTCCGGCGGATTCGCTGCAGATCGCCCCAAACCCACTTCGATGGGTCCTGGCGACTTGATAATGTCAACGGGTTTTCGCAGCGAAATTCACCCGACCACTGAACGCCATATGTGGGTGGTAATGGCTTGGTCCTTCTCTCAAGGAATTGCCTCTCCTTGTTCAGTTTATTGTTCAGCTCCGTTGACGATCGACTCGCCAACGTCGTCCAGCGCGTGACCGGTTTGATCACAGGATGTGGACCCTGTTTGTCCCCGTTTGGAACCAGGTGCGGCAGCGCTTCAGGCATGATATCCGTCCTCGATACGCACTGCTAACGGGATCAAAATACAGGGATGGCGAAAATATCTCTTGCCGTGTTATAATTAATATCCCCAACTGCATCTACCACTACCGGCAGAGCAATTCCTCCCTGGCAACGGACAACAATGTCATGTGCGCCCGCTACAGGACAATCATGTTAGTACGACGTGGTCAATTGCCCTTTCCGAAAACCCAACAAAATGAAATGGATCAGCGAAATAAATCGGGGAAAGAAGAGCAGGAAAAAAATCATGAAGCCAGTGAATGGAGCGCCGGACTGGTGTAAACAAACTCCTGGACCATGGTCGGAATGTCGGCAAGCATGGAATCGGAGCGTTTCTCACGCCCGTTCACGCTCGTTGAGTGTTTCATCCTGTTCGTTCCCCTGAATTGGTTTGCTTCATTGATGATTTCTTCATATTTTCTGTCTGTCTATCGGTAAGGAATGGTTCTGGCCCTCGTACCACAATGGCCTTCCTTCAAGCGATATTCGCTTGGTGAGGTCTATCGTGCCGACTCTGAAACACGTTGACAAAAAGTGGGTGGGCCGAGCAGAATGTTTATCATCAATGGTTGGCGATTCTGGGCGCGCTGGAAATTTCCGAGAGAAGCGACAATGAGCTGGATAAGGAATCTAGGGATTCATCACCATGGCCAGCGTAATTTGAATATGAACGCTTAGCCCATCGTCCGACACCAAACTTATGCGACGACGACGCTAAGGGCGTCTGGCTGATACGATAATCGCCCGTCGGTTTGTTCTGGGCCTGACGAACGAAATAATCTGTCACGGCGGGATACCGAATTGGTTGGCACATCTCGGCATCGAAAACCGGCGCTGATCCGTTGCCCTTTCGATCGGCATTCGACGCGGTCGAATCGAGATATCGGTTCGGGAACCGGATCCAGCTGGAGAGCGAGCGTGAACGATCTGGGCCAGCGTCGACATAGGTGCGGAAACTGTTTTGGGAGATTGAGGAATTTTCGGATGAATCCCGTCGATGACGGTTCAGAATATCGCCTTCTCGTGATTTGGTTGCTTGCTGGACGAGAGACGATAACCGAAAACCTGGCATGGATGAATGAATTGGACGATGAGTTCAACAAGATATGGGACGCCAAATGCCAACAACTTTCAGATTTGCTAAACCGCATGAGTCACGTTCCGCCCTACTCGTGTCTGACGGGACGCTACGCTGAGCGTCCAACGCTGACCCAACAAGAAATGGTAAACAATGCAGTAGAGAAATCGTACATTAAGAATTGCTGGCTAAGATAGATATGATTTGAACGCTTCATAGGTGCTCCAGCATATGGCGGCACTCGGGGTGAAGTACAGACACCTCGCTGTAGCGCCATGGAACAGGGCTCGCGCGCCGCCCCGCTCCACGATCTTCTTGAACACGTTCACGATACCCGACCTATCCCCGTTGACTTGTATCATGGTCTTGCAGACGTCGAATGGCGTCGATACCAAGCCGCCTAAGGATCCAGCACCAGCCCCAGCTAGCAAATGGGCAACCGTTGGAGGACAGGCGAGCGTCTCCGTTAAATGCAGTTTCAAACTTTCGTACGACGCGAAATGCACGGTCATGAAGGGGACGTTCATGGCGACCGTGATCGGATACGACGCAAACAGAATTGGGACGCCTTCATTGCGAATAATCGCACGAACGCAGGAGAACACACTGGAGTGTTTGGATCTGTAGACCTGCATGCGCTGCTTGACGACGTCCAGGGGCGTGACAATGGCGTCATGTGCCATGACCGCACACGCCCCCGATACGCCGTTGATGAACGGGTGATGGCCAGCTGCATGGCCACCCAGGTGCTGTTTCACAGTCTCGTACGTGGCGAAATATACGGCATGGGAGGGAATGGCGCCAACTAGGATAGCGGGCAGGCCTTTATACAGCGTTGACGCCCCTTCTTGACGAACAATTGTGGAGAATGTGTCGGCAATTCCTAGAAATATCGACTGATATTACGAACGTTTCGGGGCAAGGGGCAAGCTATCGCCAAACCTTGATATATTGGCATGCCGGGAAGGCCGACCACCTGCATTCGGGTCTTGACCGTGTCCACAGGGAACATGCACAGGTGCTCGGTAAATCCAGCTGCAGCGCCAGCTACCATCGCCTGTACAGTCAATGTTCATGATGGGACGATAGATAGTAGAGACCAATGGCTAAATAAAATCGGACCTTGACGTATCCCATCTGGTGGAGCATCTCCATTTCATCCTCCTCAATATGCGGGACAGATATCGAGACGGGATCAGGAGCCCGCCACCCATCGCCAACCATTGATGACAAATGCGTCTGGTGGCCGATTCCGTCGATGATTCCCGACCTTTTGAATACTTTACTGAGTTGATAGCGCCAAAACACCCTCGGACCTGGGGTTAGTGCGATACACCCGGGCCTCGCACTGCTGGAGATCCGCCGCGGACGCTTGTGTGCACTACGACTGCATGTTAGGAGTACACAGGGCAATGAACAACCGGGTTGAATCAGGCAGAGAACCGCGGATTGTTCTTTTATTTATAACTTGACTAACACCCTGATTTTATTCTGATTGCGAAAATTGCTTTCCCGTCGAAAGACCTGATAGGTTGTGATGTTGTTGATGGACGGCGCGTGCTCCTTCCAGCCCGACGTCCGAGTGCCAGAATACTGCAATAAATATCTCCCATTCGTGATCACAGCGTTTACTTGTGGCACCCTTGGTCGTGGTCCTCAGACAATCGGTTGGGAATATCCGTGTGTGGTCAGGTGTCCTCCCCCTCTTCCCCCACTCCACCTTCGCCCCATCACACGTCGCGCCCCCCCGACAGTGAAACGTGTTACAGTACCACTGGTCATTGATTGCGCCATGTCGGCCTAGTCACCGGGAACTGCACGGTTTCGGCTCTGAAAACGGGAATAATTATCCGGAACTGAACGCGATCGGAGCGGGTCGGGGTTTGCCAGCCAGGGGGTGAATCACAAGACTGTTCCAGAACAATCGCTGAGCCCTGGTCCAATATATCAAACCTCTCACCCCCTGACGTTCGCGAAGATCATGCGATGATGGTGACCTCGGTCATGGACACAATGGAGACGCTACTGCTGGCCGTGGCCATCCTGCTCATCATCGGATATTTACTGGACCGGCGGCGTACAGTGAAAATCGGCATCACCCGAACCGTTGTCGCAAATAAGGCGCCGCCGATTATAGCGAAAGCTGTACAGGAAGAACCGGCACTGGATGGCCCGCCGATAACAATCCTATTTGCGTCTCAAACTGGTATTGGAGAATTTTTCGCCGAAACTTTCTTCAAGGAGGCGAAAGCTCGTCATTTTAACCCAACGGTTTATGATATCGAGCAGTACGATTATGTTCGCAATTTCGCCAACGAGAAGCTGGTCGTCCTGTTCGTGTCGACTCACGGCGAAGGTGATCCGCCCGACAGCATGACCGAGTTCCACGCCTGGCTGATGAGTTCGGAGCGGGACAAGTGCCTCACCGGGGTCAACTACGCCCTGTTCGGCCTGGGCAATCGCCAGTACGAACACTTCAACAAGGCGGCGATCACGACCGACAACCGTCTGTCGCTCCTGGGAGCCAACCGAATCATGGAGGTGACGCTGGGCGATGACAGCGGCTGCATCGAGGAGGACAATGAGAACTGGAAATGTCGCGTGTGGCCGGCGATCAACCAGTTCCTGGGGATCTCGATGGCCGACGTTGGCTCGGCGCTGATCGTCTACGAGCCGTCGTTTCGCATCATCTACTCGGCAGAGCTACCGGCGCCCGAGGTTTCGTTCAGGAACCGGCGGTCGTCGAGCGCGGCGCTGTCGACGCACCGGATCGTCGACCTGATCGAGAACAGGGAGCTCCTGAAGCGTCCAACCGAGATGCTCTCGACCTTTCACATCGCGCTTAGCACCGCCAATCGCGAGTTGCCTTATGGGACGGCCCATAATGTCGGAATCCACCCACGAAACGACTACAAGGTCGTGGCGAAAATGTGCAAGTGCCTCGGTGTCGATCCCGAGCAGATCTTCACCCTGAAGCGGTTGAAATTCGGAACCAGCAAGCGATTCCCGGTCCCGAATCCGTGCTCCGTTCGCGACGCCCTGCTCTGGCACGTGGACCTGATGTCGCCACCGCGCAAGGCGTTCCTGGGGTTCATGGCCCAGTACGCGGCCGATCCCGACGAGAAACTACGCCTGGGGAACATGTCGCTCCTGATCGGGAAGGACGACTACCACGAGCACATCGCCGTCGACAAGAAAACGGTCCTGGAACTGTTCGAGATGTTCCCGTCGGTCCATCCGCCGTTCGAGCACTTCCTCGAGGAATGCGCCCCCTTGCAGCCCCGTATGTTCACGATCGCCTCGTCCGCTCTGCAACATCCCGATCAGATTCACCTGACCGTGGCCCTGTCTCGCACCGTGAAATCTGCCGGTCGTATTCACGATGGGGTTTGTTCAACCTACATGAAAACGTTGCGCCCTGGCAAAGATATGCTGAACATCTTTATCAGGAAATCGCTGTTCAATCTTCCCGAAAAGCGGTCCACGCCCGTGATCATGGTGGCAACCGGAACCGGGATCGCCCCGTTCCGTGCCTTTATTCAGGAGGGAATGTGGCACTATCGCGAGGCCAAGGGCGACGACAAGCCCAAGCTGCCCGAATGGCACCTGTTCTTTGGCTGTCGTTATGCGGACGATGATTTCCTGTACGCCGACGAGATCCGGGCGGCCCAGGAAGCTGGCGTCGTGACCGGCGTTCATCTGGCGTTGTCCCGTCAGGATCCGACGACCAAGGTCTACGTCCAAGACGTGCTCGAGAAATCAGGCGACCTGCTATGGGATCTGATCGACAACAAGAACGCGTCGATGTTCATATGCGGATCTGTAAATATGGGCAAAAGCGTCCGAGACGTCCTGCGAGCGGCGATCGCCAAAGGCTGCGGTGAAGCCAAGGCCGGCGACTACGTCACGAAGCTCGCCAACGACGGCAGATTGATATCGGAACTATGGGGATGAAGCGCCCTTCTCGTCATGTATATCACACCGCTATCGGTCGAAAACCTCATTGTGCCCTAATAAAAATGTCCACACCTTGTCTAGTCCAACAATCATCGGATGCGTTTGGATTTCGAACCCGAATCTGTGCTTTGCGTTGTCGGAGCGGCAGTTGGGCGTGGCAACGTCCTGCGATGATCTCGCTCGACCAACGAATTCATGTGTGTGTGTGTGTGATATTATCAGGATCGCGGATGCGATTTTCGACATCGGCTGCCATTAGTTCGATAATGTCCCTCCCGTCATCGATACGAAACCAGGGATTGGCAGAATAAAGACTCGTCGTTTTTCGGCGCTGAGTTTCTCCAGAAGAGCAACACATCTTGGGAACAAATAATTTCTTGAAAACCTGAAACCCAGAATCAGGAATTGAAAGACGTATTCCGTTGGCCATTTAGAAAGATTTTCAAGGCAGCAGAAAACAAAAAAAAAATGGTTTTTGCCAGCATCGACGAAGATTGCCTGCAGGTTCTTCAGGCCAATAGAAAATCGATGTGCGAACGGTTGTTCAGTACGTTAGAGGGTGCGATGACGGATAGCCGAAAGAGTCTACTTCGGGAGAATATCGACCTGCGACTTCTTCCACAAAACTGCATAAATGAGGATTAATGGAACACGTTGATCACTCAAATCGCATATCGTACTGTTGAATTGGGGGGTGCTTTTGCCATCGGTTCGGTCAGATGAACAACATATTCCGCAGAGCGGGGACGGCGACACACGCGGCATTCGTTTATCCGGGGTGCCGAACGCCCGGGTGTAGATGGCGCCACCCGACTACCACGAGCGCCAATCACTGTCGCTGTGCGCCGTTCACGCCATAAACAATCTGGTTAGGTCCTCGCGCGGCTCTCGCCCGACGCCATTTCTGAATCTGGAGGCGTGTTGTTGATAGCTGCAAGGGCCATATGTGTCCCATTCGGTGCTCGATGGGATCTGCTCGGAATTGGACCCATCCACTCTGTTCAACGCGCATCGATCGGTTCTGCGAATCGGCAATTTCGATGTGAATGTGGTCGACCTGGCTTTGGCCAGACTTGGATATTGCCTACGATGGTTCGATAAGCGCCTCGGTAAGAATTTTCGAGCCAGCATTGATCGGGGCCTTTCTGATGGTGGAACGCCTCGTGAATGATTCAGCTGTGGATAGCGTCGATCTGGGTCCCGGCGACGACAATCACCTGCGGGGGTTCCTGATGAACATCAAGAGACCGCGCGTCTGGTCGCCCTGGGGTCGGCATTGGATGGCGCTATATCGCGGTGACGACGGGGTCATGTACAATTCCGACTCGTTTCTGCACGCGCCGACCGCCTTCCCAACCAGGCAAGCGTTCAACGAATTCGTACAGAACGAACTGTCGAATCGCGATGGGCAACTGTTCCTTATAGAGAAAATTCAGAATCCCATGTAGTTTCAGTTGGCGCTATCGGAATTAGGTGTGTGTTGGGCGTGTAGCAGCGTCGCCAATCCAGACGATCGACCGTGAGGCGTTAGGCGATCTGACATGAACGCCCATCAGTTCCCTGGGTCGGTATGAGCAGCCCGCGCTCCTGGTCGTTCAACGCCTTCCCCGTTAGAGGTCCCTGCGTCGGAGGCGAACCTGAAAAATGAGAATCCCAACTCATCTCGATATGCGAGCCGGTGAAATTATCATCCAATTCCCACCCCTTGTCATATCCACAAAATCGTCCTGAATTCCCTTCACCTTCTTGCCAGAACAACATAGCTGCGGTGTTGAAGGCGGAACGACATGATGTGTGTTGTCGACACCAAGAGCACCATTGTTTCGTACGTGCGATCTGCCGATCTTACTGGGGTTTCCGCCGAACCGAGTCCCTAATGCCAGATGGGTTTGACTTCGGTAAGCCCGGCTGAGTCATTTGCATAGGTCCATCAACGACCTTTGTGTAATTACAGCATGTTTCGAAAATGTGTTAATGAGGGTCTGTATGGACATAGAAGCCTGGCACATTTGTCGTGTTAGACGAGAACGCGTCCGATTCAGCATTCAAGATTGAGGCACTGTACACCAAGTTAACACGTTCTGTGTAGATTTAGTCAAATCGGACCCTGGAAATGGACAACGGGCCGCAGCGAAAGGGTTTGTCTGATCTGATTGGAACTCGTTCTGACAGACAACAAGCGACACGTCGATAATGGGCTTGGCGGGCGCTGATCGCCGGAGACCCCGATACTCGGCACCGGATACGTCATTGTGCTGGCCGGCGGGACAATATCGTGGTGCCCAGGACGATGAGGCTTTGGAACAGTAGTATTGTCATCGACACATATCGAAATCAGATTGGCGTCAAAACAACTCAATCGGTTTCGAGTAGGACAAAGCCATTCGAGTTTTCCCAATAGCTAAAGCCGGCGTCGCAAAAGATTAACAGTCGAATGCGCTCTCGCCATGGCGAAAAACAAGCTTCTCAAGCATGGTCCTATTGTCGCCATGGCGAGAGCGCCCTTCGACTGTTAATCTGTTACGACGCAGGCCCTGGCTATCTGATACAGGACACAATTTTTCATGGAGATGGAATACGTGGATTCTTCTGGGATTTGCCCCGTGTTTGCTGGACTTGGGTTGAAGACTTCCATGACATAAAAGGTAGTGATCTCTTGCCGTAAGCATAGTTGCCGTTGCGAAGCAGATGTGTGGCAACGTTCCGAAATGACAATACGGGACGTTGTAGAATGAAAACAAATCTCATGATGTTCACGTGATTATCTTGATCATTTACGGTTGGTAAAACACTACTGTTCATCTAAGGTGATCGGTCAAGTATGATTATACCGAAAGTTAGGAATTACAGTTTACAGACCGAGTGCGAGCAATTCTGAACAGCGGATGAACACCAACAATCCAGAGAGGAGTGAGAATAGCGAACCTATTTATCGTCGTTGGAACAAATGTGCTGAGTTACGCCGTTGACTTTCTGATTCTTTCTTGTTTGCTTTGCGTTTGACTGTTGTTGTGCCAAGTCTCCTAGTGCCAGGATAAAGGGGTCGCCCCTCCCCCTGTAAAACACACTTTGGTGAATACTCCCCAAAAGACCTTCAAGTCTTTGCAAGTTCGTAAGTCTTGGCAGATATATGTATATATTGGCTAAACTAACCAACAAGGTAGTACATAAAGCGCTTGAAGACAACCACCCTGCATTTTTACAATTCAGCTTGGCCATCTATCGAAATATTCCTCTGATCAAGTGTACGGACCCGTGGGAAAGCGGTACAAATTGACGGAAGCGGGCCAGCCTTTCGCTATCGCAGCGATCTTGATTGTCGAGCTGGGTTGGGGAGCAGGATGATCCATGGCCAATAATGACCTTCTGAGTACGAATCGCCAATCTGTATAGTCAAACTAATCCCGACTTGACCAACCACATTGACTGTTGGTCTGTCCACGGACTATTAATGATACCCTGTTTGCTCTTGACGATGGAACCCGTAACATTTGAAATTACTGTACGTACAGACCAGAGGATGAGATCAACGTCGAATATTCACAGAAAAAAAACACAATAAAGACGCGATTGGTGCTTTGCTGACTGTTGTTAGGGCAATGTGTTGACAGTTTGATCGAAAAGTTGATTGTTTTGACAATTTGGTTGGGCTCGAGATTAGTGTAACTAAACGCGATGGGAATCGCTGGACCAATGATCCGTTGTAGAAATATTGCCAGATGTGCAGAGGAATGAACCCAACGTCTGGAGATTGCCCAGATTTCGCGCCATTGCACCTTATCGAGTTGTACAAGTGCGGCGGTGGGGGATGGTTGCGCGTCTCTAGCTCACCCACTGCAAACTGCGATCTCGTGGCAAGTGAGTATCAATCGCGGGTCCATCCGTCTAATTTATTTCACTCGACGATCGGCCCACTACCGTCGTTGCCCGTCCGTGATCGCCCACGTGCCGCTTGAGGTGCTAAACCATCAGGTCGTGCTATATGTTATAACTGACTGGTTGGCGTGTATCGTATAGCGTTTGGCGCCTGACAGACGAAAGCCTCCTATAGTCAGTGAACCACATTGGACTCGTTACACCCGGTATCTATCATCTACAGACTCCGTTCACTCCTCTTCCCACGATTCAGAACAAACACCTGTCAATACGTCTCATTGAATGTTGGTGCTGCGAGACCAGCTAGGCGAGGCGTACAGGGATATCAGGGCAGCGTCGTCACCAGCCTCGCCTGTTTTGCTGTTCGTATCGGCGGAATGCGATTCGGTCTGCGCCTGCCATATTCTAACGTCGCTGCTGCGGATGGACCATATTCAGTACAAGGTCATTCCGGTTGCGTCGTATGAAGATCTGCAGGATGCAGGGCAAACGCTGCCCAATTCGGTTCGTTCCGTTATCATGGTGAATTGCGGATCTGGCGTCGATTTGGAGCAGTTATTCAAGGCGGATGACCCGGGTCGCGCCGAGCTACATATTTATATTTTGGATTCACATAGGCCATACCACTTGTCCAATGTTCGCCAAGACAACCACTTCGTAGTCTGTTTGGACAGCAGCACCGAACATCCCACATTTCCTAGCGATGATAATCTCTCTTCAGATGACGACGACGATCATGTCAACAGGAGATTGCTCGCAGATCGGCGAAGGAGAGTTGCAGAACATTATAGTGGATCGTTCTATGACGTCTCTGCTGCTGCTCTGGCATATGATTTGGCTCAACAGCTTTCGAAAGATGACAATGACCTATTATGGAGCGCCATTGTCGGCCTCACTGATCAATGGCTGTATCAACGAATATCAAAGTGGACCTATCAAAATGAACTGGATGTGTTCATGCAAGAAGTATTTGCCAAAAACGTCCCAGAAAGCAACGACGCTAATGGGGACGAATCCGCTGCTCCTGACGAGGCTCAAGTTCAAGTGCCTGTTGAGGGAACAATCTCATTTGAAACACAAGAATTCATGTTCGTGATGTTACGTCATTGGAATTTATTTGATTCTATGTTCCATACAAGAAGCGTTGCAACAAGGCTGAAAGTTTGGCGTGACATGGGGCGACAACACCTCAATTTGATTTTAGCGAAGCTCGGGATTCCCAAGCAAGAATCAAGGTCTCCTTACCTTCTGATGAGAGCCGACTGCAAAGATAGACTAAGGAAGGAGCTTGATAAGTACGCTCAGGAATATGGTCTTGAACAAAGCGATTTGTTTCTGCCCTCTTTTACGCGTAGATACGAAGATGGTTTGATTGTGTCCGCGTCCGACATGGTCCACGTTGTGACAGCGTTGCTCGAATGCAATCAATCCGCCGATGGCCTAAATAGTTGGGAAGCTAACTTCTGGAGGTCACATGATTCTCTCAGGTTCGGCAGTACCAAACTTACTAAACGCGGACTTGAGCTTGCAATCAATCTTCAAAGGAAAGTAGCACATCATGGGCATGCTTTGCTTGCAAGGAAGGCAATCACATCTACTGGAAAGTATCGGCTTTGCCTTCTCGATAGGTCCGAGCAGTACAGTTTGTTTGCGCGACCTCTGGCCCTCACTCAGCTTGCTTTGTTTCTCATTGATTCGTATGAAGCTATGCTAATTGAACAGTCCACTACACAAAAAAAACGCATGCGAACTGGTTCAGGTTCGGCGCTCAACCGAAAAGTTAAACTGCTTCCATTTGTACTTTGTTCATACATAGAAGAAAGGGGATCATACCTTGTTATCGGCATCCCTCGGTCTCAAGCAAGTGTCGGCATGCAGCGTAACTCGTTCTCCATTGGATTTACAGACGCAGCGGTCTTGACAAAAGCTCGAGCCCGACAAGATGGATTCGAGGCCTCCATTGTCGAAATCGCCAAAGAGGACTTGAAACCGTTTCTAGAAACTTTAGTCAACCATCTCATTTAATCGAATACAATCTATAGTCAACTTGTAAATTCCCATCAGCTTCCACAGATTACCGACCTTCAGGGGTGATTTATTACCAATGCTATTACCACTCAATTCCGAGAGTTTCAGAGCCGAACAAAGCGCTTTCCGTGTTGTGCAGTCAACGGTTTTCCCGATGACCGTTGTACTGCGTGGACTGTCTGAATTTTCATGACGCACTCGTGGGTGGTGTCGTGTATGCAGTGTATGTGGCTTTGTTCAGTGCTGTATTGCACTGCGGTCAGCTGATACGCGTTTCATTCTCTTAAATTATGAGTATCTAGTGTTGCAATCAAGTGATTGGGGATGGAAATTGATCCCGATCACCTGCTGTTTGAGAGCCGGCTTTCGGCAATCATATCCGCGTTTCAGGGTATTCGTCCACCGGGGGCACGATGCCTGCGCAGCTACCTGCGCAAGCTGGTGAAGATCAGAGCGATGCACTGTTTGTTGCGAAAAGATATGATCAATCCAGAGGATTTCCGGCGGCAAATGCGAAATTACTGCGACTTGGCGTTTCTTTCGCGCACGGCTCTGGACGAAGTTGCAAGAAGCGAACGCCTTCGTAACTGTCTTGCAGTTGCCAGTAGTTCCGAACGCGTATCAGGGTATGGAGAATTTTCTTCATTGGTGGCAAAGGTTTTTGACTGTTTTGTAGGATGTCAGGAAGGCAGCTTTTCTGTTTAGCTCTGGATCAGCCCCGAATTCTGCTGAAAGCCCCACCTTTCGATGAGACTGCGCTTATCGAAGACGTCGCTTCGTACGTTGCTTTTTTGAAAGAAGATGGAACTCGTCTGGACATGCTTTCCGAAATGGGTGGCAAAATTCTCAATTTTGATGCCCAAGAGAATCTGAATCTGTGCCATCCAACCCGAGTGTTCCTCAATCAGTTGACATTTTCAAGAGTAACGCCATTTCAATGCAAAAGTATTTCCATATTCCAGTTATGTGTGAATCTTGCAGTGATTACCTTCCACATATACTAACTGGCTTTTTCGTTAGGTTTTCAGATGTTCTCATTGGAACTTATGAAAATCAAGCTGGCCGACTTCAATCAGATTTCTTCATCGACTTGTTTGGTGCATCAGTTAAGTCAGTCAATGATTTTGCGGTGCGAATCGAAAATGTTGCAGACGGGGACATGGTTGTCTTAAAAACCGACAGGTCTTTGGAGACTCAGACGTGGCTATCGAAGTTTCACACCTCAATATCCGGCCTGTGTGCGTCGCGGTCGCAGTGGATGGACGACACGTTTTTTATTCGCTGTACCATTTGTATTCGCCGTTTCAATGTCTCTAGGCGGAAGCATCATTGTCGCCGATGCGGCGCTGTTGTATGCCATGATTGCTCGGGGAACTTCTCTTTGCTTTTATACAACCACCCCTCTAAGAAGAAACGGCTGTGCAATCCATGCCAAATGGTGAGGAAATATGCTGGCAGGTGCAAGGTGGACGACTTAGGCAACGAAATGATCGGTGCATTTCTACTTGCCATAGAGGCTAGCGATCTTCGGAAAAAGCTACTTGGGCAGCTACTATCTGAATTCAAAACCCATATGTCTGATGTTGGTGCATTTCGCAAAACTGATCTGCATTATCTTTCAGATTCAAGTTTAGCAAACGACATAGTGCTCAATCTTAATAATCTGGGTAACCTAAGCTCCGACGTCACCAACAGTATATCCCAGCTTTTATCCAGTTGGCAGGTGCAGCATTGCGAAAACATTGGTGCCTTGCTAAGCAGCCATGCACGTTTTTTTGGCGAAATCTCCTCGTATATGCTAGATATATCTCAGATTCGTGATATTCATGAGTATGGTGATTTATTAACGAGCCTCATTCTTCCAATTCGTCAAATACCCACAATGTTCAATGTTGTGTCCCAAATACTTGAGGTCACTCCATCCACTCATAACGATTTCAGAGAGCTTTCAGTTGTGGCTCGGATTATTGGTGATTGCTCCTCGACTGCTACGGAATGCATCGCTCGTTTGAAGGGATCGGCAGTTTTCAGTGAAATCGAATTACGATTTAATACTCCAAGTTCGCTTTTCAGTCCAGGCAGAGTTTTTCTTTCCGAGGGGTCCTTAACTCGTCGGATGTTTGGCAGAAAAACGTACACCGTTTTTCTATTTTCTGATCTTTTTTTAATTTGCAAGCGTTCACCTTCGGGTCTCGTCATCCGCTGGCGCATCGATACGTCCGTCAATCCCCCCTCTATTCAGCGATTTGATCACTCGTGGCAGTTAATTTGGTCGTCGATGTGCTTGACGTTCGAGTGCGATAACAACTCCCAGTGGATTCAAGACTTACAGCGTATTGCCAAAATTGCCCGCTCTGCCGTGTTTCCTATCATGCAACCTGCAAGTTGGGTCCCCGACAATGCAGGAAACAGCTGCGCATTGTGTAATAAGTCGTTTTCAATGGTCAGTTTAGGCTTCAATTCAAAATAGTACCCTAATCGGGCTTCCTCAGATTGTTCGGCGGCATCACTGCAGGCATTGTGGCGCGTTGACGTGCAATCAATGTTCATCAAATCGCGTTCCCATTGCCGGCAACAAGAACGGTGTGAACGTGCGGTTTTGCGATAAATGTCTTCCAAGCGATATAGGAGCGATTGCTGCTCCAGATGATGATAGCGACGTGGAGATTGAAGTCGACGACAGCGATAGTGATGAAATGCCCCCAATGAGCATGGTGAAGTCATTTATTGATGCTGATGAGAACTGGATGAACGATGGCGACTCTAAAAACTGTCTCATTTGCGATCGACAATTTGGTATTGGTCGAAGGAAGCATCATTGCCGAGAATGGTATGATACCCCAAAACTTTGCTCACTGAAATTTCATTCTCTCATCT
The DNA here is from genome assembly GCA_900404475.1 of Spongospora subterranea. NCBI lineage: Eukaryota > Endomyxa > Phytomyxea > Plasmodiophorida > Plasmodiophoridae > Spongospora > Spongospora subterranea. The sequence continues at coordinate 26,538 of OUQQ01000014.1, read as the reverse complement.
TGTAGTGGTGGGCTGGTTTGTAAATCGTGTTCAAAATCTCGCCTGATTGTTGAGAAAACTAATCGGTCATCACCTGTTCGGGTGTGCGACCGGTGCTCCTCAGAAGTTCACCTGCCCTGGGGCTAAACTGATTGTAATATATTCCCCCTGCTTTGTACCTATCTAACAAATTTCTGCTCTTTCGCTATTGCTGACTTGTTTACGAAAATGACCCCAGACTCGAACCAAGTAATTTGACGTTGACGCTGATCACGAATTTTGTTCAGTGGCAAGCGGCTAAACAGTGGCTGAGACTTGGCACGCGGTACCGTCACCTTGAGGGGTGTCACGCTCACAGCTGTTCGTCTCAGTTGGAACAGTTTCTCGCCGCCTTTAAGATCAGATACTGTGTGTCGGCGCTCCGCTATCCACCTATGAACTGCACTTTTGAAAACAGCCGGGTCAACTCAGTTCTAGAACATTCGGGCCAGCGATCGATTGGTCAGTGCTCTGTCCGACGCCGGTTCAGTATGGATAAGGCGTACAACGTCAAGGCGCAGCTGAAAGACGTGGACCGATTGTCGAAGCTAGTTCGTGATGCCCAAGCGCTGTGCCTTGGACAGATCAACGAGATCGTGTCACAAAGCAAGGAGAATCTGATGAAGCAGCAAAGACTTGACGACACAAATGCATTATTCGATCAATATTCTCCTCTTTGCCCAGATTTCTTCGTTGAGGACGACCATTGACAGCTCGCCGTGCAACTTTCACTAGTATTCGAATAGCAGTTCTCCGTTTATAAGCGTTCAAGCCCGGGATGTTGATTATCAATCCAAATGTCATCTCGGTGGGTGATTTTAGAGTATCTGTATTTATCGCCATCGACCAAGTCATTATAAACCTCTTAATATTCTCCAAACTTTCATCGAGCATATGCGATCCAGCCTTTCGTGATCCAAACCAGAACTGATAGTACGAGCTTGCGGCGAATAATTTATGATAAACACATGAATGTGAACTTGAACGACATTTAGAGATTGCTTTGTGAACTGGTGCAAACAACATCACTCGGGACCTGAATTGCTGATAGTTGGGCTTTCTTGGCCTGAAGAGCGGCGAAAATATCATCATCGACATCTGGATCCTGTTGCCGTAATTCTCCCGATATTAATCTCACATCGGTCATATCAGAAAATGAATATTCGACAGAAACTTGATCGGAATTCAGTAGAGTGACAATTTTGGTGTTCAAATCGACACTTTCGACAATATATTGCTCGAAAGCAGATAGCTGTGGTGTCCAGGAAACAAGTTCAAAGCGTTTGAAAGCGATGGTCGAGCCGACAGAAATCTGTTGAATAGACACGACACTGACAGCCGTTGAACAAAGCGTTTGAAAATCCGTATCTACAGCACATTCCTCTTCGACATCTTCTTGCACGCCAAAATAGCTCAACGTCCTGGGTGCGAAAAAATGTTCACCTCGAACTGCCATAGTGGACTTCAGCCGGGCTTGATCGTAACTTTCTTCGATTTCATCCTCTTGGGCATCTGTGCCAATGTTCGGAAGGTTGTCGCCGCCACTACCAGGAGCCTGTTCGGGCTGTTCATCAGCACAGGTGGCCGACGTGGGATCCTTAATAGGAAATGTGAAACTTCCCATACGTTTGGCGCGTTCAACATTCATACCAACCGGGGCAACCCGCTCGGGTGCATCATTCACTGGAACCACAGCCGTCTCCCCGAACCTAAAATGGCCTGAACACCACTATTGTCAATGAGAACCAAATGCGTTAGAGGATCCGAACCTCTGGGCAACATCGCACTAGAATCGGAAATGGTTATTCTAGAGAAAGTCGGCCTCTGCGTTGCCATTGAACCATCCACAATCGTCGACGCTTTCCGCTTTCTTTTTTGGTTCCCCATTGCTACAGGTCCAACGTTCATATCTGAGTTTCCTTCCTTGACATCATTCTCAGCATTAGATTGACCTTCCCGAGTATCCAAGTCCTGGTTTCGAATAGAACCCACGGCATCTTTTGGTTTCTTTGATCCTGCCGTTTTCATCAATTTGGACGGTTGTTTCTTGCCAAGTCTCTGTCTTAAACGTCTCTCCTTATGTTTTGCAATTTTTTTCAACGATTTCTCATCTAATGCTTGCTTTGAATCGGCAACATTTCCGAAAGCAGCGGTTTCATTCACAATTTCGATCTCAACAGGGTTCATAATCACATCCTTCTCCAATCGTTTTGGTTTTGTTTTAGAAGGAGTCGTCTTTGTCCTCGTTTTTACCAGATTTTTCTTCGATTCCTTCGCCCACAACTTGCCATTGGCCTTTTTCTCCATCTCCAGCAATCCATCATCGTCACCGATCGCTCTATCTAATGCTTGCTTTGAATCGGGATCATTTCCGAATTCAGCGGTTTCATCCACAATTTCAATCTCAAAAGGGTTCATAATCACATCCTTCTCCAATCGTTTTGGTTTGGTTTTGAAAAGAGTCGTCTTTGCCCTCGTTTTTACCAGATTCTTCTTCGATTCCTTCGCCCGCAACTTGCCATTGGCCTTTTTCTCCATCTCCAGCAATCGTTCGTCGACCGTTCTCTCTGTGATCGGTGACGATGATGAAGAGCCAGTTCCTGATTGGATTGAACTCACAAGAACCGTCACTGTATCTTCGTCCCTGATGATATTTGCATCCTGATCATGTTCAATAGTGAATGAACCCAGCTCGAGATTGATTTCGACATCGGCAACGTCGTTGAAATATCGCCCGCGGATCAGCCGACAGACATCGGAAACTCTGGGCAGATTCGACAGCAAGAGCAGTGACGAACGAGGTAGCTGTAATCCCGGTTTATCAGTCGCAAACGTCAGCCGGATTCTCTTCGTTGGCGTCATGTGCCTGTAACGACGGCGAGGGCGGACTGTGGGGTTGATGATACAAGGTGTACATATCCGCCACGGTGTCCGCAGTCGATTGGTAACATACAGTATAGTGTATATTGTGAATATGAATGTGATTTCGACAGGAGTCGATGACAGATTAGATAAGGGCTAAAGGTTGAGCAATCACCTCCCCAAATGTGCAATACATAATACAAACGGGTCACTTTCGTGTCCGGATTGTAAAAGCAGCTTAGATTTCGACTGTTTAATACAATGCAAGTGCAGGCGTTATTCGCAGTAGATTATTGTAGAGCGTCTCTGCGTCGTTGACTCCAGAAAATGATCTGAGATGGAACAGCAAGCAGTTGTTATGGGATAAAATGAAAACTGGAGTGGATATGGTTGATGGTTGTTTCCCAGCAAATGGCGCTACAATGGCAACATAGAACCCCCCCCCCCCGTCTGTGCGCCCCGATATCAGTCACAGCAGGACCCAGTCGTCATCGCCAACGGGTGTTACAGGCCAAGGGCCGACAGGACTGTCCAACCGCGCCGCCTGGGGCCAACAAGGATGGCGCCGTCAACGGCCTATCATCTGATGGCGTCGAACGTTCGGTCCATGGCGAGTGCGTTGTCGGGACAGGATCGGGAGCAGGTCCGATCCGTCAATCTTCACTGTAATCAGATTACGAGGATCGATGGCCTGCACGGATTCGTTGCTCTGCGACATCTGAATCTGTCCTCGAATCACATCGATCGAATCGAGGGCCTGGAAACGCTATCGAATCTAGAATCGCTGAACCTGTCGTCCAATCTGCTGACGGTCGTCACGGGACTGGAATCGCTGATTCGTTTGGAGAAACTTCTCCTGGCGTACAACAAGATCGATAATATCGACGGGCTATCTGGCGATAGATTCCAGGTCGGCTGTGAACCATGTCTTCACACGTTGGATTTACGAGGGAATTCCCTGGCGAATCTGGACCATCTTAGCGTATTGCGCTGGTTGACCGCCCTTCGGGTTCTGCTTCTGAGGAGCGAATCTCACGATAATCCGATCTGCCATCTCCCCGGCTACACATCCAGGATCCGTTCCCTTCTGCCCAATCTGGCCAATCTTGACAACGGAATTGCGGCCATCGTCACTCCCAGGATCGATAACGCCATGCAATTGTTTCGGTCCCGGCCCCGGCCCCATGCCGAAAGCGCATTCGCGGCATTGGATCAGGCTCTACAGGACGCGCGATTCGATTCGCTGGAAACCAAATTTGAGCAGGTTCTCAACACGATGCAGAATTTGGCCAGCTCTCCTGGGGGCGAACGTGATTCAGGTCAGGGGGTACGATCCACTGGGTCCCCGTCTGTAAAGGTCGACGAGCCAGAACGGTTCTCGAAAGTTAAACAGCAACAGGACGCATCAACGCTTACCGATGCGCCAGATCTCACAGAAATCCTGAAAGAACAAGCGGCCGATCTTGAGAAAGCGCAAAAAGCGCTACAAACTGCCGATGCAAATCACAAGACGGAAGTGAAAGAGTTCAGAGAACAGATAAAGGCAGCTCGTGAGTTTGTGAAGAAAATGGACGGTGAACGGTCCGGTGAACGGAAGATGTGGGAGCAGAAGGAGGCGTTGCTGCGACAAGACGTGAAGTCGACAGACGATCACTGCCAGGCGCTGGAATACCGTCTAGACGAACTGCTCTCTAAACAGCAACAAATTGAACACGAACGGGCCGAACTACAGAAGACCAATGATGCGCTTTCCCAGGAGCTATCATCCATGAATCTGTCCCTGATCTCCGAGAAAACATCGAGAAGCGCAACTGATTCTGAGAAATCGGCGCTTCATCGCCAAATCGAATTATTGAATGGTCAAGGCGAAGCGCTCACTGCTGAGAATAAACGCCTCCTTGGACTTGTCCAGCAATATTCCAATCAACTATCAGAGCTGCGGTTTTCCGAACATGAATGGGAGGCGAAGATGCAAGAGGAAAGGTCAGCAAAGCTGTCGGCGCTTCATCAAGTCGAGTCGTTAACGTCTAAGGTGTCGAACTTGCAGATGTCGGGGAAGGCGGCCTCAGAAAACGTGGATAATCTTAATCGAAAACTGGCAGAATTCGAACATAATCGTCACGAGGAACGAATCCAACTCATCAGGCAATGTAACGAGCTGAAAGAGTGCTGCCAGAAACTGACTCGCGACAGAGCCGCCCTGAAAGAACTGACCAGAACGGCGCTGCAAACGCAAAAACGCCTGGCGCGTGATCTGCAGGACTCGCAAGATCAAGTGACAAGGTTGAAGTCGCAGCAGCAAGAATCCTCTAGCGGTTTTGAGAATACCATTCAAGATCTTCAAGTACAGTTGAGGAATTCGAATGCGAAGCTGGAATTGGCATTGCAACGGAACGTTACGATGGACAAGGTTAGAGACTGCCGTCGTTCACAGATTTGTTGTGACGTCTCTTTTTTTCAGGATCTGATCGAAGCGAACCGCATCATCGATCAACAGAGCGCACAACTGATCGCGTTTACTGAACGAATCGCTCAAGTAGAGCAGGAGATCCATACGCTCGAGAACAATCGACAGCACTCTAGTGATGCAGATAGAGTTCGCGTCAAGGTAATGGAGATGATTGATCGTAGAAGCTGAAACTTGTTTGTTCAAACGTAATTCCATCAGATCGTGGAGGATCAAGCCGCCCATATCAAAGAGCTTCAAGCGTCCGTGGCGAAGTTGGAACGCGACAAAAGGGAATCGAAGGGCCGCGAAGAATCGCTACTTGAACGGCTGCATGATTACAAAGAGCGATTCCTGGATGCAGAACAGGCCTATCAATACTGTCAAGACAAGCTTGATCGAGCAGAAAGTACAACCATGGCGAAAGATGCCGAGGGAAAACGCTTGCAATCTGAATTATCGGAACGTGAACGAGTGGTCCGGTATGTCGAGGATGAACTGGGAAATGTCAAGTCGCTATATGAGCAGAAGCACAAAGATCTAGAAGAAAATCATAGGCGAACCGAAGCGCAGTTGGCCGCGGAAATTGAAGCTGCAAAGGCCCGCTTGGCAAGCGCTGAATCGTCACTGGCTCTGGCTCAAAATGCAGCCAAGGAAGCCCAAGCGGCGTCGACGCAGGCTCAACAGGAACGGGATGCTGCCGTCAAACGATCGGCGATTGTTGAGCGGGAGATGCGTGTTCTTTTGAATGAAATCGAGAGAAAGAGGCGAGATGCAATAAACTTAGCAAAGGGATGGTCCGTTCCTTCAGAAAAGATATCATGAGCATACATTGAATGTCTCATCATGTATATATATTGACTAAATTATTATTTCTATCTACATCGTTTCTTGTTTCCGAGAGTTTGCCCCTAGGGACAAAATGTTAATTTGTACACGCGCACATGATGGTGAACGTACTCATCCGCAACAGAACGCCGTACACAACACCGGCGCGATCCTTAGCATCTTGCGATATTCCTGCTTTGGAAATTGACAAAATGCACCGAAGCATTTCTTCGTCATCAACAGCACATCGGAGAACAACCTCTAAAACAACAATCAAAGGGGTCGGAGAAAAAGAAAGCGACGGATTGAAGCGCTCACTATGTTGCAGCATGTTCAAGAACGCTTCCAGACACAGTTTTCTTACAGGAAAGCTGATATCTCCTCGACCAGACATCAACTGATAAAGGCACCCTGAATCCAGTAAAACTTGTTGAACCGCACCTGAAACAGGTCGCGATCAATGATAAATTTACCAATGTAGTTTTTTGTCCACGATACCATTTTGACTGAGGCTTGCCAAAGCAGTTGCGCCTTTCAACCTTTGTGGTGCTGCAGTACTGGAGAGCTGCTCTAAGAGCAACAAGACGCCACCGCATTTACAGAAAGCCATCTGGGCAGGTTCTGTATTGCACGATGTCAAAATACAATGGGCTGTGGCAGCATCTGCTTACCGAACTCTGCGATTTCAAGAAGCAATCTACGGGCTATTCGCTTGGCCTTGTCCGAATATGGCCCTGATACGATCTCCAAAAGAGATTGAACACCTAAGCTTTCCGTAGCGTATAGTTTACATTCCTGTTTGGCCTTGAATAAACGCGACAGTGTAGTTAAACTGCCCTCGGCGACATCTGCGTCTTGTACAATTGGAGTCCGAAGCGGGTCAATCATTGACGCAACCATCTTGTCCCATGATCCATCCAGTAAATAGTGTTCGGTGTTCGACAGCAATGCCGTAAGAGACTGAACGGCAAGCCGATGCGCTGAACGCCTCGTCCGACAGGCGCACCGCAACATCGCATCAACCCCGCCCATTTTCACAAACTCACGCGTCAACTTCTTGACAATGCAGATGTTTCTGAATAGCCTCGCTGCGCCTTCAAAATTCACTTTTTGCTGTGCAGGGTCGCTAACCAACGCGCAAACCTTTGCGACGGCGCCCCTGTTCATAACCATAGCCGTGTATTTCAGCGTTTCAGCAATCAACGCTGCACATTGGATTCCTTCATTGCGCAGCTCGTCGCATGGATGATCTAACATGCGGAGAACCTTCTCGAATCCGTCTTCTTCTCCGATCATCAACACGTTCAACGTCTCGTCGCTCTGTAGATATAGCGACAATGCCCGAGCGCCGCTTAGGGCGGTTTCAAAATCATCCCGACTGGCCAGATGCCCGATAGGGGCTAGCATACTCTGTGTGAGATGGCGCAACGTAGCGTGCCCGCATTGGTCAATCAACGACCGCAGTATTCGCGCGACGCAGCGGCGAGTTTGAAGATGATCGCTGTACGCCAGAGATATAACGACTGTCAACAAAGAATGTTGAACAAGATGGTCGGCACCGATTCCGGACTGATCAAAGAATTCAGCGATGGCGTAAAGCGATAGCCACTGCACAACTTGATCACGATCTCGAAGAAACCTAAGGTACATGCATTGGCCTGCCTGAAAAATGTTCGGAAATGCACTCTTTTATACATACTTTAGCAAATGGTCGACGTATCGCTGCTTGTACATAGAAGGATGAAGGACGGACCCTTTGACCGTAATGTTGACTAAAGTCAGGAACGCCCAATGCATTGTGGGCAAGTCGCTACTCTTCAATACCGGACATAACGATCCCGATTCAATGAACTCGTGGTCCCGCTTCTGAAGGCGGAACGAACGATGACTTGTCGTTCTGGCTAATACCAACATAAGCAATCGCACTGTATCCATTCGAGCATTGTATGCAGGAGACCCTTTCTTCAACCGTTTGTCCTGGTTTTCCAGAAGAGTTAGATTACAGCTTACCCTACAGACATCGATGATATTGCTTGACACAAATTCATCTGATAACGATTGCGTCAAGTTTGCGAGGCAATAAGCTCCTTGCCTTTGACTGAATATCATTCCTGACGATTCGTCGATGAAATACTGTAACAGCGGTACGGCTCCAGCATCAAGTAACATCCGTTGTGCTGATGCATTGACGGAAATGTTGGCGATAACCGTAGATGCGTCTAATCGCAAGCGAAAATCGTAGGGCAGTATTGGATCTGGTTGTAACGGAGGTGGATCGATTGGTAATTCAATTTGGTCCCATGGCTTAGAATCGGTCTCTACGCCATGAGCCTTCAGATTTGCCCAATGACGCCATGACGGGTCAACGGGCCAGTGCCGATCAGAATTAGGAGACATGGGTGAAGCAAGGTATATACTATAAAACAAACCCGGATCGGGATCGGATATCACGTCGAGCAACAGGAGAATAACAGGAAGGCTGATAAGACATGATAAGCTAGTTGTGGTCGAGATGTGACGGAAAATGGACATGGCCACGTCACGACATCGAACAGCATCGCGAACATACGTATTGGAGCGGTCACTGGGCGGGCGCCACCTCACACAAGTTATCAGAAAACTGGCCTGATCATCAGTGAGAGGAACTGGATGGTGATCCGGCGCGGCTATGATGTTGTATATAGTTTTGAGACACATCCACTGATACGGTAGCTCTTGATTCCCCGAAATGGAGCCACCCATACTGAACAAATCGGAAAACGACAGGTACTGATCGTTTCTCCGACATTGACTGATTTGATCCAAACATATTCCAATCAGGGACCGAACTTCTTCGCCCACTTTCGACAAGTTACTCAATATCGAAAACCCGTCTGGAAGTTCAGTAAATAGGATTGATTTGGATTTATCCTGCTCTAGATGGCACAATGCTATTATAGCTTGGCTTCTGACCCTATCCAACAGGTTATCAACAAACGATATAGCAAAAAAAAGCAATGTTTATACACAGGATGATAGCGGTCGCCAGTTAACCGAAGAAGAACAGATACCAAACCGAGCGAGCGAATATCGATAGAAACACTTTCGGATCGAGAAACCGCGCTGAACCGGGATATGTTGGCCACAATACCAATCAGGCCGAACAGCTCTTTATCAACTGGAGTATCTTTACAGTGACTAATTGATGTGGAAGAGCACTGAATCCTGTAAAAGGTTATCGACACGGATATCGCGATGAGGTAAATTATTCGTACAGGTTTTTCATGATTATGTCGAACGATGCAGACTCAGTAAGAGATGCAAAGCAAGACACGTCACGTGAATATGACGCTATCACCCGAACTGATAGTCTACGAATAATTGGGTCGTCATGGTTGAAGAAATTTAGCACTCTCCCGTATCCTTGTATGGCGGCAAACTGCACGTTCCACTCAACGTTATCCGACATTTGCAATATTACAGAGAGGACATGGCGATTCAGAGACACATCGCACTAGTCACAATGAGTACAAGATATCAATGTGGAACAAAGCGCTGACCTGATCTAGTAAATCAACCAAAACGTTCCTCAAATGATCACCAGCTTCAAGGAATACGACCTTCCCAAGAGGGCACCGAACTATGTCTTCAATGCTTGTGATGCCTAGAAGATGTACGGGGCTATGCAATGGTCGAGGGCGGGCCAAGCAAAAAGACAGCATTGTCATGACTATCCCTTTACTGATCAGCATCGGAACAAGTCGTTGTGTTTCGCAACACGCGCGAAGAACAACAGCAGAATGATATTCGCAATCATCTTGATCATGATCGCGTTTCGCTACTTTTTCAGCTGCGCTGACTAGACAACTAAGGAAAGATATATTCAGCTTGCGATCGTCTCCATTGAGGTTATGTACAAAAATGCACCTGATTCCCGCATCGTTGCTCATTAGGAACCAAAAGTCATCACGGCCACCAAGAAAACACAATATTCGTAAGGCAACGCCAGCGACTGGGGGCGACGGTGATGACACGATTCCCCATAGCGAATTACTGACAAGTGTGTGATCATGTTCATGGAGCATGGCGATCCCTTCTGGTAAGGATAGCAGGTTGGACAGGGCCCGGCATGCGTTGTATTGGGTGTTCGAATCCGGTAATCGCGACTGCAGAATCGACAAGATTCCCATGATTACCTGCTGTCGTAATAAACCCAGACGACACCCTGGATGTTCGCTTAGGTTAACAAAAACGGCGGCGATGGACTGAAGTTTGCTCCGGTCGTCGCTCTTGCACATAGTCGACATAATGGGAAGGATTCGAGCGCCATCAACAATTTGCTGTGCGTTGCCTGGAGTGATAGCTAGTCCTGAAACAGCTGATATGACGACAGTCTGAGTCTCCACATCATCGCCTCCAACCATGAGGTCCAGTCGAGATACGTCCACGTTCTTTTCAAGGAACGCGTGGTTGTCAGGATTCGTACTGAGATTCGCCAGCATTGTTACCATTACAGGCCTCATCTCAGGGTCCTAGTTCCGACAAAAAATATAGGTTAGCTTGATGAAAGACAAATTCATACTATGACAAACCTCAGAAGATGCAATCTCGAACATTTCTTCCACAACTTTCCCGCATGATGCAATCAATGCAGCCTGCAATGTGCGCGCTGAGCTGAACCTTACAACAGCCAAGGTCGCATATTTAGCTAAAATGGGATCAACGTTGGACGATAATGCCAGCTCTGCTAATTGTCCCATAACATGCATTGCCAGTACTCGGTTGCGTTGTCGCTCTTCTTCCGTCAACACAGCCTCCTCTGGACCTTTGTCTTCTAATTGAAACCCCCTATTGCATAAGCCAGTAATTTGTTAACACAAAGGCTCAGGAAATCTGGATTTAAACAGACCGCAGAGAGTTTTCTTTGTCTGTTTTGTCTTCCCTTTCATGGATCAAATGCGCCATCATCCATACTGCTACCAAAGACGTCTCTGGATAAGGAGAAGACAGGAGATCTTTGTAAATCGAATCGCGGCAGTTCTTAGCGACTAGACGCTGGGCGTCTAGACGGCATATGACGAAACCAATCGCCAAGGCAGCCATTTGCCGTTTATCTGGGTGCTCGTCTTCTAATAACTGAACTAGTTCAATCATAGCACCAGAGACTAATCCAGGTTGGGCAGCCGAATTTTTCGCCATCGATACCATCACCTGCGTCACCGAGTTAGGAGCATTCAGCAAATGCTTTGAAAATTGTAATACTTTCAGAACATCGAGCTGGACCGTCTGTTCTGGATGTGTCATAAGGTAAACCAAAGTGGGAACTAGTTCCTGATTGGAGCAGGCAGAGGCAACTTCTCCAATTAGACAAGCGTATGACATGAATTGGCATAATTGGCGCGTGGACGACGCATCCCGTCGCTTATAATCGAGTCCTTCATCCTTCAGGAACTGAACCACGCCGCCGTTGATAAAGGCTCGACCGTTGCGTGGAACCTCGGCCAGACAATGCAATGCTTGAATAGCGAACACCTTCGTGGGCGTGTCTAGAAACCTTGCCACGCGTAAGATTGTCTGAACAACCAAATTTGATCCAAACATATGCGTTTCCCGAAGATGATAGCACATATTCATCAGAAATAGGGCAAGACCACGAAGGATCACCACATCACCAGTATCTATTAGAACTGGCAATTTCCTGAACACAAACGAAGCTGGATCTAGCAAATCTTGCCCTGTAGAATTTCACTCAGCTTGTGAAGCGCAAGTCTGAGCATTACCCTCGCTTACTATTGCATTCATGATACGACATATTCGCAATGGCATACGCACAGAATCGGCATTCTTCCAGATCCGCTTGTGGATCGTCAGCTAGATCGATCAAATGCTTAACAAGATTGACCCGTGACAACGGTAATGGAGTCTCTTCCATGGACGTGAAATTCCCAATACAGAGCAGCGCATATTTGCGCCAATGTTGAGAACGGGAAACCAAAAGGCGTGCGAATACGCCGAGTGCATTGCGGTCGGAAATTTTTCGGCGCAGAAGCAAAAGCCCAGAAGAAAACCGGGTTAGAACATGGAGAGCTAGCGGAAACGAATGATCCTATTGCCAACGTAGTTATCAATGACGGTATTACAACAGCGGGTTAGATGAAGACCTGCCGGACGATGCTTTCAAATATTCGGTTAACGAGCGAAGTAGATAGGACCGCTACTTGAACCGCAGGTAAATGTGCGATGTTCAATAGAAACTCCATTCCTTTACGAGCAATGCGATCGAATGGCTCGGAAACAAAATGCTCAATCAGATCAAGCCATTCTTGCCACGGAACTAGGTTAACCACCTGAGCAAATCGTGTTTGTGCTAATTTCAAATACTAGCCACTTTACTAAACCTCTTGGCTGCGTGTCAGGTTGGAAAGAATTGCTGCCACCAAATAATGATATGATTCGGAGCACCACAAACGAGAAACAGTCTTCAAGCCACTATAACACGTGCTAGTAATCAGTACGCGAACCTGCTCAGACATTGATAAACGAGACATGCAATCGAATCAATGCCCATTTCCCAACCTTATCGTCTTCGCGGACCATCCCAACAAGAATGGCCAGAGCACATTTGATGATGCTGACGTTTGTCGACTCAAACAAACCGCAAACAGCAGCAAGAACATTTGGGTGGGAGAAATATTTCCGAATATCCTAAAGGGGAAAGTGTTAAAATCTTGACAAAGGGCGTCATTAACTGATACCTTGTCTTCGGTGGATAGCAAATTGCATAACATTTTCCCAAAATAAACTAGGGTCTATCAGGCACTAAGGTTAGAAAAATTAATGACAGATGATTCTCCATTATTCGACCTGATCATGCTCTGCCGACGTAACTAAAGATAATACAGGACCTTCATACTTGTTTTTCAACAAGGATAAAATCTGAACATGAGTACTTGGGTCTGAAGCAATATTCGCCAATGCTACTAAGGCATAATCCCGTATTTTCAACGAAAATATTGATTGATCGACGAGAATTCGGAATAAACTTGGGATGGTCAACGTCGCGCTCAATAATGCTTGGTAGCGAGGTTCGCGAGTTAAAAATGCTGCGGCTTCGGTTGATGGAGGAAGACAATCTGTGTTATCACTTTGAAGGCCGATCGATATCGCTTCAATAGCACGATTCCTGACAAGACGCTCGTAGAATCGTGGATGATGCGCCAGATTAGCAATGAAACCTAGAGCGGCTAATCGACATTCGACATACTCGCATAGAAAAAACGATTGAAGAACAATCTCTATTCTGAGAAAACATTAACGAGTAGTCCCTTAGATATGTCATTATGGTGTACCCTTTCAGGTTAACGATGCACGTTAGCTTGTCAGCGTATGATGATAGAATATGCACAATACGGGCCACTGAAACCATACAGTCGACCACGTGCGACATCGAACCAAGGACCATAATTGTCAGTAACAAATCATCTTGTAGAAGATACTTATGCGACTCGATAGCCAAAACAAAGTTCTGCAGGATAATAGCAACATTGCCCAGCAGCCGCGCTTCCTCCTGATAACGATCATAAAAAAATATAGCTCGTGTTGGTAACGGAATTTACCGGGTCGCCAGTGCATTTCTCGACAATCGATACGATAATGTTGAATATTTTTCGCTCCATCAAGTACGTTTTGGCGTGATCACTGTCGCTGACTAACGCTAGGAAGTCAGCAGCTTTGGTCCGGCATTCAATGGACTGTGTCGTAGCCAACATAATCGCAACAGTCACTCGAACAGCAGGAAGAAGATTGGCGCGGAACCTGGGCGTTGTTGCTAAGTTTCGGCATATACCAATTGCGCTAGCCTTTCAACAAACAAAAACCTCAATACGGGCAGATTTCCATCACCACCTTGTACACTGACTCTGTAGGATGGATGAGGTGGACGCTCCATCATATGCACGATTTCGAGCAGAAACCCCATGATGAATCGATGGCAATCGACGTCGATGCTCATGTTCTCACACGCCATGATGCAATACCGTTGCGCGTCTGTATCCCAATCCTTCCGCTTCACATCCAGCACCAACGCTCGTGGTAATACGTACTCTATGGCGCGAACCTCACTCAGATGAGGTAGCGTCTCCGCGCGTAACGCTAGCAACTGCATGGCTAGCGAGCCGAACCGCTGACACACCTGTACATACTGGCCAGTCAGCGTCCCATGTGTTGTTACATTACGTTGGAGTCGATCCGAACCGGGTCCCTGTCAGTGATCAGAGCGACAATGGCGCGGAACCCGGCATGGTTCTCCATCGAGACGATCTGCTCCCATGCGTTCTCCACCGGCGATACGTCGCTCGTGTACGTTGCGAAACTATAGGCACATTGGCGCCTCTGGTAGATGGTCGATCGCTTTTGGAGCGACGTGAGCAATGACGAGAACGGGAGTTGACAGACACCAGGATATTGGCCTAGATGGGATTCTGCATCTCCGGTGAGCAGAACATTGGAGTCCCAGTACGTTCCATGTGGCCTGGTGGTTGCTTCAGCGTTAAATGCAGATAATCCAGTATTTCTAGATTTGTGTGGATTATCAAGACGAACTGACGAAATTCTTGACAGGGAGTTTTTCGTCCGTCCGCCCAATGCTGACTTATCACCTGACGAACTGTTGCCAGACATCAAATCCGATGGAACCACCTAATCTGTCAGGGATGATCTGGATAAGTACAGTCAGGCGATCTATACTTGAATGCAACAAATGATGTAGCAATGCAGATGAGTACTAATATTCGTGAAGGAACTCCTCTCATCCGCACCTTGAAGGTGAAGGGTATGTATATTTTATGATTGATAAAGTATCCGTCACAAAAGCCACCGAAGATTTTTCCGTTTGATCACAACGCAGATACTGACTTTTCTGTGTCGCGTGACATCACAACATTGTGAATAGACTGGGCAAGATACGGAGCGCTGGCTTTGGTTAGACCCGGCATGGATATACGGCCATTGTCAAACATATAAACGTGATACTGTTTGACCATTTTTTCAGCTTGAGCTGGCGTCAAACCGGTAAAACTAAACATCCCTATGTAGTATATACTGCAAATGAACACATGTTAGCGAAATATAACATTTTTTTTACCAATTTGGGTGATGATATGCTTCCAATCGCCACTTGGGGATGGAGTCTTCAACTTCACTAGTTCGTCGTACAGAAGTTGACGCATGGAAAAAATCCTATTGGACTGCGAGAATATTCAGTAGTCTTATGAAGTGCAACGTGAACCCTGACCATGACCGACAGCTCCTTTTTCCATTCTTCGAAAAGATTGGGATTACTCAGGATGAACTTGGCAATATACATTCCATGTTTCGGCTAATAGGAGCAAAATTAGCTATCATCGGGCAAAATTTGGAGAAACTGTTTGTTGCCAAAATGTTTACCGGGTTGGAATACATTGGGCGAATTAGCAGAGGAAGTTGACTGGATACCGATGGCATAACCGACTTGTTAGCACAGACGATGGAGGCGCAGCCAACGCGCTCGCCATACTTCAAAATATAAAAACCTATGTACATGGAGCTATGATGCCGGAGTGCTTACTAGGCCAAGGTTTTTAGAAAACGATTGCGCCAAAAACATTTCGAAATTCTTATCAGCGAAATATCGAACAGCCCATGCATCGTTGTCTAAATCCCCGGTCGCGAACCCTTGATAAGCTGAATCTGAAAAAAACTTGAAAAGGCGGATATGGAAATATGGAAACTCAAAAATATCCACCAAAGAAAGCGTAGTGGGATTTCGTCTTCATTGCAGCAGCAATTTGCGCCCATTGTTCCTTCGTCGGATCAACACCTGGATAGGAATTGCTTGAATTCTATTGAATGACGCACAACGGCTAAATATTGAGGTAAATTACCCGTTGGATTATGTGCACAAGCATGTAAAAGGATGACAGAGTGGTTGGGGGCACATAAAATATCCTCGATCATTCCGTCTAAATTCAACCCCCGTTTGTCATTATCCCAATATCTGTACGTTGCATACGGGACTCTGGCACGTTTGAGGATTTCAGAGTGATTCTCCCACGTTGGATCGGAAATCATGACCTAACGGAGCTCAAAAACGATGCACAAAAGATCTGCTGACTACCATTGAGTTAGGGAGCCACTGACTGATGAATTCGGCACATAATCGAAGTGCTCCGGTTCCCTGGCCAGCGTAAATAAGAATATGTGAATAAACGAAATGGTGACAGCATACCGAGACAGCTTGAGCGCCACACACTCGACCCTCTGCTATTACAGAAGAACTAGATCCCAGTATTAATTTCTGTGAGAGATTAACGAATTCGGGATCGCCGCAAATAGGAAGGTATTCCTTGTCAATATTTGGGTCGTTCATCACGGCTCGCTCAGCCTTCTTGACCACATCCAGAATATAAGTTTTGCCCTTGTAGCGGGTTTCAACGCAGAGTACATGTATGAGCGAGACATTTACCTCTTCAGTTTTATAAGCTCCAATGCCTAAATTGATTTTATCCTTCGATGTATCCACCTAACATAACAGATCGGCCACGTAGCAGAGCAAAATTATATCAAGAACATCGTACCTTATATTGTGCCTGTAAATGGAACACATAATTAGGAGGAGACACAGGGACATCAGCGAATCCAGATCCAGCCATTACAGCGTAGGAGAGAGCAAAGTCGGGCGCAAATCACGAAACCAATACCTAAGTGATAGCCCGCAGTCTAACACGGCCACCCGGCACCGCTCCTCACTCACACCCTGCCTGTGGGCGTCGCTAATGCTGACTCAGCATCGATTGCTAACTTAACGAAGGACATTGATACCCAAAAACGGGAACAAATTTTCAGTCGTCTTGGGTGCTCGCATACCGAATCATCGTGAACCCATCAGCGATATTGTGGTTACGGGCACCGAACGAGATGGCAAATGATTCCATCGACAGTCTATAGGATGCAGTAACAATCGGTAACAATAACTCCATCCACAGCTCCACAGTGGCAGTATATGGCGCCATATGGGTGGCGTAATACGTTTCAGTTGCCCTTCAGCAAGTGTAGGTTCATTATGAGTCAACGACTGTGTTTGAAACATGATCTGAGCCGGTGTAACACTTTCCTGGTTTCGTTTGTCGTCAAGGGAAATAAACTCCATCTCAAAAATGTATCGCCATCGATTTCCAATTTTTTGATTCCAATTTCGAAGGGTGGGAACGCAGGCATCCATCGAACGTTTCGGAAGCGACATCACAGATTTATCGAGTTCGCCTCCATTTACGTTGGCCTTTGTGAGTTCTCACATATTTCTTGCAGTTGGATGGGATATGAGATATGAGAGGCGGGCGGCAACCGAAAATATGGTTTGCTGATCAGCGACAGTCGTTGCATTACAGATGGCGCCACATCTCTGGCTGCTCCTAGACTTGACACAGGTGTGTACCTGCAGCAAAGGCGCACGCAAGGAAGAGTCAACATTGCAATGATGCCAGTCGAATGGGCCGGCGATCAACCTCTTTCGCCTGGCCCATCAATGCACGTTAAAATGCGCTACTGACTGGTTTTCAATTCAAGAAGCGGATGTTCTCTCCGGTAATTTAGCTGCTTTTTGTCAGCTCGGGCATGTATAATGCATAATGTGCATATTTGCATTTGTTTGTGGGCTTCTTGTAGAGTTCGATATCGCGTTGATCAAAAGCTCAAAATCGTTCCCCCATTGAATACAGCTATGTCCAAGAAGTTCACCCCTGAGCCGAATCGTTCTACATTAAAGTCTAGTATTTTTGAATGAATTTTTCATTTTGGGACGATTTTTTTTTAGAGCGGTTAAAACTATAATCGATCAAACAGATGTCACGACGTTATCGGCGATATAGTAAAGGCCTATCTTCAATAGTTAGTCGACTGTTAAAGATCCCTGCTTCTCATGCTGCTGCGTCTGCATTGGTGTGTTCCCGACCATTGCTGCACCTTATCTGGTGGTACCAGTTTTCTTGGAATTCAAAGGAACGTGTTTGTCAGTACCCAGTGCAGGAGATCGACCCCGATGATGTTGATTTCCCCTTTGAGAAAGAACTTTCAGATACAGTTTCAATAGGAAACCCAATCCGTTGATCGGTGTGTAGAGTGCGGTGACGTCGACTATTGCCAATTGAATACAGTTTTTGATTATCGAATCGGGTCCCCTCTAATTCTTTGATCAAATTGGAACCAATCAGCAATGACCGAGTCTGAACTTGGCAACCATCGGGTGAAGCTGATTGTGAACCCATTTGGCGACATATGTTGTACATACCACTTGCGGAGACGAGATGATGAGGCGAATATGATTTCGATAGATGTTTTTATGGGTTCTTCGGCGTCGTGTAGGATTGGAAAAATCCCTCATTTTCCGACTCAGGAAAAGCGAATTTCACTTGGCTTTCCTCCACGTGATATCAATCACACAAATTCCCGACAGATCAGAATATGATCGTATCTTCTGTAGGAACTGAGTCAACCTGGCGACAGAGGTTTCCTTCGCCCCAGTGATTATGCACTTCGTTGATACCGCTGTGGTTTCAGCAGATGCCGTTGTTCGGACAGGGGTTCAGATTCAGAAATATTGACTGGCCCAACAACGAGTTTTTGGTGACAGGGAGGGGATTTCCCTCATTTCGATTGTTTTGTCGAGCGAATATGCGCAATGCCATTGCTTGGTCGATGTCTCACCTTCAAATATGAATTTAGGATCAGAATTCAACATTGAGTTGGGACAGAATTATTGTCAGTTTGCGCCATTCTTGGTCGATCGGACGTCGGTTCACACGCTCGTAGGTTGCGGCTGGGGGACACCAAGGGCACGTCATGTTCGATAAGATTCCACGACGATCAAGCAGGAAGGTCATGATGATAATGACGACCCTCCACCGGTTTGCCATGGGCCGCGTACGCAGCGAGTGAAAGCGAGGGCCCGATGGCGAGGACGGCGACACTGGCGAGGCT
This sequence comes from Spongospora subterranea, assembly GCA_900404475.1. Taxonomy (NCBI): domain Eukaryota; phylum Endomyxa; class Phytomyxea; order Plasmodiophorida; family Plasmodiophoridae; genus Spongospora; species Spongospora subterranea. The sequence continues at coordinate 7,394 of OUQQ01000014.1, read as the reverse complement.
ACAGCAACAGGCAGCGTTGGAACGGAACCTTGAAGATCATCGAGGTGTCGACAATACCTCCCAGGACCTCTCATGATGGGGACGCACCTTGGCCAAAGCTACAAATATCCCCAGAATCTGAGACCCAGGTCGACCAACGTGCAGCTGATGGGACACCACTCCGCCTTCGAACGGGAGCTGTGGCAGTCGCCCCAGCCTGATCTCCAACAACAACAACAAACAAAGGTGACAGGAGGTCGTTCAGTCTCACGACACGATTTCCAAACACAAACGACAGACGAGGGGGTGGGCGCAATGCATGAATTGCTTATTCCGATCTCGATCAAGAGCGACTTGCTCCTTGGAATTCGGCCCGCGCCGCGTTCCCGTTCAGTGTTGTCAGACCAACTCGTGCCAATTGTGATCGGTCGTCGATATCACGATAAAACCGTTCAGAACCGCATAAAAGCATTTTGTTCATGGTGTTCGGTGCCGGTGGTGGTCTCGGCGCCGTCGGCGCACTGGCAACTGCGCCCCGGCCGGCCGGCCGGCGTCCGATAGGTAGTCGTCCCCCAGTTAGAAAATCGCATCCCAAACAGGGAGATGCGATCCACGATCATTGCGCTGGGCTCCAATGTCGGCAATCGTCTCGACAACATAAAACGGGCGCTGTCGGCGATCAAGGCGTTGCCCACGACCCGGATCACAGACACGTCGTTCGTGTATGAAACGGATTCGTGGCCGGCAGGGACGCGACAGGCCAAGTTCCTGAATTCCGCTTGCCGAGTGGACACGCTGCTTCCCAGCCAGGATCTGCTCTATTGTTTGCAGAGGATCGAACAGCAGATTGGTCGCCGGCCGAGCCATGAACGATGGCAAGTAATTCGGGCCATTGGACTTGGGCTCGCATCTGAACTGTTGTCAACTCTTAGGGGGCCACGAGAGATCGACCTCGACATTATCGCCAGGTAAGAGAGAGACAATACCTCATGCAATGACCAACAACCCCGATCTGACCCTGGCGAAAGCGGCAGTTTAGAGATGCGAACTGACCGGCTGGTCTTACCTCATCCATTGGCCCATCGGCGAGAGTTCGTGTTGCGACCGTTGGCCGATATCGATTCCCGGCTGCGGCTCCCTGGTCAGGATCGGTCCGTCTCCGACCTCCTTGGCGATTTCCCACCGTCCGGAATCGCTCGCGTCGTTCCTGTCGGCGGCAGTGTTTGGCGATTGGGATCGCGAACATATGTCATGGGGATTGTAACCGACCGATTCCCGCGCGCCAACGATGCCGATGTTGAATCAGTGGATTCAGGTCAACGTGACGCCCGATTCATTCAGCGATGGGGGCCTGTTCAGCACAACTGAACTCGCTGCTCAAGCTGCAATCATCCAATGGAATTCCGGCGCCGATATCGTCGACATTGGAGGTATGAGCCCCACATGCGCCAAAAAAAACCTCAGTCGTTAACCGAAACAAAGGCCAATCGACGCGACCCGGAGCCGATATGGTCTCCGTTGACGAAGAGCTGTCTCGTGTTATACCTGTCATCAAGAAACTTCGCTTGTTGTCGCCGCTCACGTTGATATCCGTCGACACATTCCACGCTCTCGTTGCGCGTCGTGCGGTTGAGGCTGGAGCGCACATGGTATCATCCCCGCCGATGCGTTATAGGTTCCAGTGTCGGTCGTGTTGACATCTCCTAGGTCAACGACGTTTCTGGTGGCACGGCCGACCCGATGATGATCGAGACGATATCGCGTCTGGAAGTCCCGTTTGTGTGTATGCACATGAGGGGCGATCCCAAGACCATGTCGTCGCTGAACACGTACGCGGATTTGCACCAAGAGATCACCGACGAACTTAATGGGCGGGTGAACGCCTGCCTGAACGCCGGTCATCAGTCCCATCCTGTGTCGGCAACAATTCGTCTGATTCCTTCGTCCCAGGTGTGTATCGCCACAATGTCATCGCAGATCCCGGTGTAGGGTTCTCCAAGAATTCCATGCAGAACGTCAAGTTGCTCGCCAGGCGACCTGACTGGGTTTGGCCGTCGTTGATCGGGCCATCGCGGAAAAGGTTCCTCGGTGAAATTACCGGTAAATTAAACCCCCGGGATCGCGATTTTGGAACGGCGGCGGCGTTGGCCGCATCGATCGCCGCTGGCTATGATATTGTTCGGGTCCACAACGTCCCCGCTGCCGTTGACGTTTGTCGCGTTGCTGATTCCGTGTGGAGGCGTTTGGACCCGCCGTTGCCCAGAAGCGTCGCCGACCTGTCCGGTAGAAATGCGGTCGCGTTGAACCCGGATGTCTAGCGGATATCTGTTCAGAGTATGATGGAAGACAACACTCTGCTGAAATACACGTATTTATTGAGGTTGACACACACACCACGAAATCGAGATTGATCGTTTCCTGCCTCAGCTCCATCGCTTCAATCGTTGCCAATACTGGACAGTTTTTTCTGAAAAAAGCAGAGGGGAATTGCCGGCGCTGAACAAGCGGTTCGTTCAATCCTGTTTACATATCGACTGGATGGGCAACGGATACGATGCCTTCTGTGGGCCGTCTTTCACAATCTGTCTCGATTTGATCCTACGCGAGCCATCGTGATCCCGACCCCCTCCATAGCTCGCCATCGTTTCCGTGATCGCATCGAACCTGATGGGCGTCCTGTCCGAAGGGGTCGTCGACCTGGCCGCATGGTCAGATCGCTCCAATGCCAGCTCCACGAAGTCATGCTGATAGGACGAGATGCCTTCGAACCTCAGCGGCGTGCCGACTGCTGGAGCAACGCCCGAGAGCCTTCCCGCACCGGGAACAGCGTCCGCTTCCGCCGGATACGGTTTGTAATCCGACCTCGACGTCGATTCGGCATTGAACGGCAGAGGAACCCGCTCGTATTTGCTGTACATCATCCGGTCGTTATTCCAATCCGGCAATTCAAATTGCACATAATTCGCTCGGCTTTCACTGGTTCCATCGAACGGCAGCAGCTTGGTTTGCGGATCGTCCCGATCCAGTTGCCCTGCTTGCGGCGCCGGCCCAGGCACTCGGTTGTTCGGCAGAGCACAGGGCGGGTAATCCGACCGACTGGTGGAGTTGCCCTCGAATTCAGGCCCAGGTTGGTCAACGGCCGACGGCGCCGGGGCCCTGTGGGATGGCGGATGGGCCTGATAACTGGCTCGCGATTCCGATGTGCCCTGGAACGGGATCACCGGGTCCGCGTCCTCAAACGGATCGGCACCTGACGCCGGGGCGCGACCGGCATCCTGCTCATGACGGACGAAGTTCGCCCGCGATTCACTGATGCAGTCGAATACCGACGATCGGTCGGATATGGCGTACTGGCCCTGGTCGATGGTGGTTATAGGTCGGCGTTCGGGCGCCGGCGCGTCGCGCGGGTGATAATTCTCTCGGGTCTCGGTTGTTCCCTCGAACGGGAGCGGTGGACTTGGGTCGTCGGTGTCAAACGTCCCCACCCACCTCGACGGATACGCCCCGGTGGGAATCGGGGCGAAATCCTTGGAGTACGACGTCCTTCCATCGAACACGCCATGCGAGATGAGCTGGTCGATGTGCGCGTCTTGCTCTAGCTGAGGTCGTGGCTGGGTTCGAAACTGACTGAACGAGGCGGGCGGCGGCGGGCGAAACTCGGCCCGCGATGTGGTCTGAGCTGTAAACGGCAAAACCATCCTGGTATGGTGGCGAACTGCCGTCTGAGGGCGCACAACCTCCTTGAACCGGTATTCGTCGTGATGTGTGGATCGCCAATCGGCCGCCTGATCCTGGCTGTGCGGGTTGACGTGATTGGGGATCGGCGACGCCCTTCGTTGCGCCAACGACGACGCCGGTCGCACAGCCGGGGGATATGCACGATAATCACGAGATATGGGCACACCAGCGAACGGCAGACTCAACCTGGGTTTCGCTGCTGGAACCGCCTCGTAGCCCGTCAGTTTCTGAGGCCGATACTCGTCACGATAGGATGAACACGCGCTGAAATCGGATCGCGCTGCTCTGCCCAGTCCATCGCTGACGTCGGCGATGTGATCTCCATCTGACTATATATGTTAGAACAGGTTCAGCCGGATATCATCATCATGACCCAACCGGATTGGTCATGAACACGGTACTGGTTGCCATCTCGAGAATCCATTCACAGCTGGGCGATGAATGGGGTCAGGGGACGTTAGACACCCGCTCGCGCCCCTTGGGAATCTCTTGGCTGGGCGATCGCCGTTGTTGTGATCCAATCGCACAACCGTACTGTTGATCATGTTCAGTCGACGCTCGGTTGCCCCCTGGGCACATGGCCCGTTATTGGGACGACCCAACCGCAGAGTGGGTTAACTCAGGACAAGGAATCAGGTTTAGGGCAAATGACCAACGGGTGGCGTTTTATAGGTAAGACAAGGGGTAAAAATCAAGTCGTTGTAGGTCGTTCATTAGTTGTGATAGAGCTTTTGAAAGCCGGAGCTCAGGTGTGATCGATACCGGGTATTGGGGCCCAATAACGGCGATAGGGATGTTCAGATAAAAAGCTCGTGTCTAGAGAGATAATCGCTTGGGTAGTAAAGACATTCCTCCTTTACCATATCGTTTACACCAAGGAGATACTTCGCATCTGACCTGATCACCGAAGAGTCGAACACTATGTGAGTTAGAGCTGCATATGCATCATTACCGTCCTCGAGAGCCATGTCATCACGAAAGGTGTCTTCTGTGTATGGCTGAACTGCCATATATGACCGCCTTACCGATGGTCGAAGTAGCTCTGGACACCTACTCAGCATCAAGTCCTTCATTATATGATTGACACTCGAACAGGAGTACCTGGACGGCCGCCCAGGCTATCATTAGAGTCTGCTTGCTTGGATACGGAAGGTCGAGTCTGTTCGTCCCTCCACTGCGAAAGACTTGAAATGGCTCGTACGTCAGGATACTCTTGACTATCTGGTCGATGTACGAGTCTGTCAATCTCTCCATCAAGTGCAGCTCCAGCGACAGTACAGAGCCGGCCTGATGACACTCGGGTCTCTATGCATCATTGGGCAGCAGCATTGAGCGACAACGTGATGGCTCCAGGATGGGCGGACTCAGGGTTCAAAAAGGTTCAAAATTGAGTCTTTCCTCCAGAATACATCATTTGTGAGACAGATGTAATCATCCCTGCAACACTTTGACCTCTCCATTGCATGTCTTACTCTAAATTGGAGCTCAGCGCTGGCGATGATGAACTGCTGTCGGACGCATATGGAGTTGTGCATGGCGTGCAAGAGAAACTTTGAGCGGGACCCTGCTCTAACCAACTGCTGTTTGTCACGAATGTTGGCTCTCGAGCCGGATTTCTTCAACGAGAAGTCTGCCTCAGAAAAGACTCATCAGCCGGCGAGGTCATGTCTGCACTTTCTTACCAAAGTTCCATTGTGAACTGAACTCCATTGAATGCGCAGGGCCATTCGAAGCTCGTTTGCCGGCGAGACTGTGATTACAGTTTTCCAAATCTCAACCAGCGAGTCCCGCTGGCTCTTGATTTGATTCCAATCGCCACCATGCGGCGTCTGATTGACCGGTTTTTAGACGCTTACAAACGCGGTTTTTCACCGGTCGTTTAGCGAAATTCGCGACGCGGGGAAGTATCGGCCCCACCGATGAATCCCAGATTCCATGATAATTGAGGAACTGCGTCAGGAGTTTGGATTGAAAAATAACATTTTAATATCAGAATAGCGGCATCAATTTTGAAAAGAAGCATAAAATAAACAGCCCAACTGACTCCTTTCGTCAAGACCTACAAAATGACCCCATTTTTAGCAAATTTCACGAACAAGTCTAAAAATAGACGTATTTTCACCATAGTCTCAAATTTCAAATAACGGAATTTTTTGAATCGCTACTGTGTCACCAGTTTTGCATTTTTTTCAAAAAATGGTCGAATTGCTGTAGACGAATTCTATCCACCGAAGGTCTATAAATGCAGATAAGTCGTTTCAGCACAGTGGAGTACACTGCTGAGTGCTAGCACGTTCGGGTTCTTCCAGAAGACGACTAGGATCTGGAGTTGAGCCTTTTGCGTCCACGGGTGACGATTGAGCAATTTGACTAAATCCTGACGTTCCTGTTGCATCTCAATTTAACTAAATCCTGAAGTTCCTGTTGCATCTCATCTTGTCTTACGACTTCGCGGCGGCAACTGAACATCTTATTGTAGCCCTGGAGCGGTTCTGGGGGTACTTTGGTGGCAACCAGTACATCTACACTAACCTTAGTCCTACGACTCTCACGCCAGCTGATGAGGCCCGTGTGCATCGGGGACTACTCATCGCCGTTTGAGCAGAGTGACGACAAGTGTGTGTATCTTCCCACCCGCTTGCCCAGCGGGTCTGTGAAAGTTCTACGCGATCCAGAGGGCGCATTGAGCACGTGTCACAGGTGTTCTGTGTGATGAAAGGCAGCGGAGGGAGCATATCTGAAGGGATGTCAAACAGAGCGAGGAGAGCTCTCATCGCTAGTCCAGCGAGACGTGACCGCACGTGGTTGCGGGGAGAACCAGTCTTGCATGACTTGCAGGGAAGATGTCACGGCCCAGATAGCCTGCATGGGAGGCAACGAGAGCGGTTCCTAAATGCACCTCACGACGTCGAACGTTGTGCGGAGCATCAGGCAGCACTCGTGATTTATGAAGCGGGTGAACACCAAGTCGCATGCATGGCGTTCCGTCTCATCAGCTGGCGTGAGAGTCGTAGGACTGAGGTTAGTGTAGATGCACTGGTTGCCACCAAAGTACCTCTTGTTCACCCAGAACCGCTCCAGGGCTAGAATAGGATGTTCAGTTGCCGCCGCGAAGTCGTAAGACAACCGCTGAGATGCAACAGGAACTTCAGGATTTAGTCAAATTGCCCAATCGTCACCCGTGGACGCAAAAGGCTCAACTCCAGATCCTTCGGAAGAACCCGAACGTGCTAGCTGTAGTCCTTGCCGAGCACCATAAAAATAACTATGCGTGGGTGAACCGTGACTAGATGTCCCGCACTGTATGGGCGGCTATTCACTGGCCGCACTAACTGGCCGCAGTTTCTTGGCCAGTTAGTGTGGCCAGTGTTTTCTGTAGGCCGCTGGTAGGGTGTGAATTAACCGGCCGCATTCACTGGCCTGATTGATCAAAGTAGGCCAGCGATTGCGGCCAGTTAATTCACACCCTAACTAGGGTGTGACAGAATTCACTGGCCGCACTAGCTGGCCAAAACCTGCAAAATTGTTTAGAAACTGGCCCAAAATTTGAAATTTCAAAGTCATAGTGTGTCTTAACTCTTCTTTCTACAAAGCTGATTCAGTTTCTCACATAAACATCCGTTCGAACCTGTAACTGCATTCACCGCTGATAGCCAGTGGAACGCCATCTTTGTCCA